>JANHGB010024994.1:0-10436 GCA_026283785.1 Coracopsis vasa | reverse complement strand
TAGAAAATACTAGTGACAAGGGATTTACCTTGTAAATGAATACAAGACAGGAATACTGTGATATAACTTGAGGAGAAAAACCTCTACAGAAAATACACCAAGTTCAGTAATTCTGTATTAGTTATATTTACATAGATAATTGTTCTAATTTTGCAGATATTGCAAAGCATAATGGGAAAACCATTCATTTCTTTAACAATTAAAATACACTCCTGCTTTTGTCCAAACAAGGACTGAAGGAGACTGTCTACTCTCAGAACCAGTGTGGGCCAGAGACTGCCCAGCAGCAGGGCAGGCTGGGCATCCCTGCTGAAACCAGCCATTTTCATGGCACTGGCCATTCACAGAGCAGGAAAGTAAGACTGAAACCTCAGTTCCTGCAGATCACCAGGCAGCCATGGGATTTCACTGGATTTAAAACCTTAAGTGTTACTATAGCCATTAAACAGCCTTTAAAATAGTAAGAAATACTTGTTTAAGAAAGCCTGCTGTTTGAAACTCTGAGGGCTTATTAAATGCTTATAATAGAGCCTTCTTGTATTAGACAGTATTTAAACATCTATTTTCTGTATTTTCAGTGAAAGTGCTTACTACACAAAATGCTGGATACTCACTGACTTGAGCAGGAACAGACACAGAGTTGCTTTATTTCCCCTTCCGAGTCATGAAGAAGTACAAGAGAAGATTCTTCGCTCCCGGTTGCAGGCTCCAAACACTGACTGCAAGGATCCAGGCTCTGAAGTGGTTCAAGATCCTGTGCGAAACGACACCACAGTCCAAAGGCACAGCCAGGATAAGAGTGCAGAAGAATTTCTCACCCTTGTGACTTTGCATCACGGCAGCATGAGGGATTTTGCCAGTCTTGTCCAAAACCACTTTTTGGTGCAAGGATTGGTGTAGTCACAAATGGTAATGAACCGTAAGATGCTTGGGAACTCGTTCTTCATGGTTTTGCACTTGACTGGAATCAGCCGTTTGAGACGAGCCCCTGAAAGACAAGTCACACAGGCAGAGGATTACACAGGTCCTGGATCCATTTTCTCCCCATCACAGCACACATGTCACAGGATCCACGCTTGGTCCCTACTGTGTGTCATCTCATTACACTGCAGCTAGCTCTCACTCCAAGAGCAAGTTTCTGAATCCCAAGCTCCCTGCTAAGAACATTTCACTCAACTATGGGCCTCATCCATAACGTGTAGGGCAACTTGCAGTGATCCCAAATGGGTGAGATAACAGCCCAATGCCCTGCAGATATAAAACAACAAAGCATAGCTTCTTGTGGAACACGAACAAGCATATATGATCCTGTCTACTTCTAGGTGTGCATAAAGAGAAAATTCAAGATACTAAGCTGCTTCTATAAGGTCAGCTTTGCCGGGTTATCTCCATTTCTTTTTCTTCCTACCCTGATTTACTCAGATAGGCTGCAGATGTGTTCCAACAAGGGGCTGCAAGGAATCACCCTGCAAACATGAACTGCTTTTTTTGAGGCTTGCACAAGATGAAAGAACTCTCCTCTGACTGACAAGCAGCTCTTCTGAAGAGGAACCTCTCCCTCTGTAATTCTCCATGGGGATGCCTGGTACCAGCTATTCTGTGCTGCCCAGCACAAGTGCTGATGCTGAGACCTGGATGAGGCAAATAACTAAGATTTTGTAACTGCAGTAGAGGCTTAAGTAATCCAAGCTTGCAGAACCTGCCACCAAACATTTCTGTGCATTAGTTATCCCGTGCATGCGACTGCAATTTCTGTAAGCCTGTACTCACATGCATCTTTTTACTGGTAGAGCTGAGGTCATTACATACAATGGACATTTCTTTTCCCATTGTTCTAATGAAAGGTATGATGCCAACAAAAAAATGCTGAGGAACTAAAAGGACATTGCTACAAATCTTGATGACTGGGGGCTGATGCAACACACTAGGGGTGTTCAGTAGATTAACGGCCATTGTATGAAATTACTGTGTGAGGAAGATGGAGCTAATTCTGAGCTCTACCACTGGCTTACAGTTAAACCTCTGGATGTCAGGTACCTCAACTAGAAAAGAGACTTTACATACAGACACTTCTACAGATACTGCATATCCCCCACGGTGTTAGGTTGTGCTGCACTTACTCCCCAGCAACATGCACAAGTGTAGAATATCTGGTGCTTAGAAAAGAGCAATCTGAACAGACTTGACAGAAGTAAATAGATGGCTTTTCAATTCAGAACAATGCATGTAACAGATACTGCTACTCCAAGTTGAACATTCATCCCATGTTTTGTTTACCTATCCACAATACTCACAGATCTCTGAAAAAAGCTGCATGTTCATTACCTGCTACCCTATTCCCAGCATTTCCTCACACCCGGAATTGATTAGAATACTTCTTTCTTTTGTAGCTTATTTCCCAATGAAAGCAAGCAGTGTTAGCCAACTTGATAGCTGGTGCACTGAATCTCAGACAGCTAAGCTGCTCACTCACCATCACATAGAAGGTCAAGAGCAGGGCAAAGAACCAAGTCCAGGTCTCTGCCTGCACAACACTATAAAGCCACCATTCATTTTAATGGCTGCTTCTAATCACGCTAAATTTCTGCTTGCTGAGTGAAGGACATTACAGCCAAAGCAAGCCCTGAGCCTGGGTGGATTTACACACATGTGAAAGGTATCATATAATCACAGAATGGTTTGGGTTGGAAGGGACCTTAAAGCTCATCCAGTTCCTACCCCCTGCCACAAGCAGGGACACCTTCCAGCAGACCAGGTTGGTCTAAGCCCAATCCACTGCCAAGGATGGGGCAGCCTCAGCTTCTCTGGGCAACCTGTGCCAGGGCCTCATTACCCTCACAGGGACAAGCTTCTTCCTAATATCTAAATTTCCCCTCTGTCAGTTTAAAGCCATTTGTCCTTGTTCTATTCCTACATGCCTTTGTCAAAAGTCCCTCTCAGAGGTAGGTAGGTCAGTGGTGGGAACCCAGGTCTGAGACTGAGTTACCAGTTCTGTAACTATCAGGTATTTGTTTTCTCCTTTTTCACCCATATTTATCTCAATTGGTAGTCTCACGTGTGAGACTACCCCTCATTCTGGATTTGTGCAGTGCCCAATAGCACAGTGCCCATTGACCTCAGCTGGAGCTTTGCGTGTTACTATAATAAAAATTGTAATGTTGATACACAACTTTAAAAGGGATTTTTGTGAGATCTTACCTGGGGAAAGGCTAAGAGCAAATTTGGTCTGAAAATCACATTCATCGCTTTCCAGGTAATCATCTGAAACGACAACCACCATCCTCCGACACCTGCAATGAAGCAGTTAGGGGAGAAAAAAAACAGAATGTCAACAGGGATGCTTCCCCTTCTTGCTGCTAGAAGTGCGTGCTCCTCTGAATTGGAAAAATGAATTGGCTATGTTACACAAAAACCTGATGGCAGATACATGCTCATACACCAAAACATGAAGAAATAGCAAAGTCCAGATTGTCCGTGCAACCTTTATTTGATCCTCTGCTTAGGTATTACAAACAAAGCCATCTTAACTACCTGCTTTCATGCTGCCTTTACTGACTGAGCCTAACAGGGCATTTTTAATATTAGAATGAACTGGACAAAGCTGTATTGTACTCACACAACAGTGAATTCACCTGGGTTCATAAACTGGAGCTTTATTCTCCAATTTGTTGTTTACATTCCTTTGAGGTGCCTGGTTGTAAATTACACATTAGGCTCCTTATGGAAGGCTATGCTGTACCACAGCCAGGAGAGCGAGGCCTCACAAGGGTGTCTGTTAATGCCAAGCTGTATCCCTCTGAAAGGCTGATGTTTAAAACTCAAACACCTGCCTCAGCATTTGTCACTTCCTGCCTAGGGAGTTGCTTTTCTGTCCCACAGCTCCCACCACACCTGAGTCCCACACAGGTCTGAAGGATCCTGAAGTGCCAGAGCCAACACCAGTGCTGTCCCTGCAACATCCACACTGTGAGAAGGAACTCAGCCTGGAGCTGTATTCGTTTCCAGATCAACTTCAAGGATGTGACTGCAGGATGTTCCAGCCAAAAAGGGATTAAACCTAAGCAGCATCAGTGTAGTGGCACCTCTCTTGTAAACACAATGAAGCAACATGTTTGGTAATGGTCGAGTCTTCCTGCTTGAGCCAAGAGCATAAAACAAACCCCATAAAGACATCCTTGTGGATTTTTACTGCTTCACTGGCGCCACACTGCAGACATCACCGTGAAATGAACGTCATGTTCCGTTACACTCAACTATCCCAAGCAGCCATGGTTCACTTACCTCCTTTCTATAAGTTCTCCACTGATGGACCACACACACGTTCCTGGCAAGACATCCCGATCAAATACACAGAGCTTCAGTTTGAACTCCGTTTGTTCCAGCTCCCTGATCATCTCCTGGACAAACTGAAGGTCTTTCTGACAGTAGCAGATGAAGGCATCAAACATCTCTGTTCTGTTCCCTGAAACCATTAAAAATCTAGCTGTCATCTACTATAAATGAAATTAACTCCTGTAGTGAATTTCCATGAGCTCTCACAGACTCTGACTCAGAATCAGGAGCTGTGACAGACAAGCTCTGTGCAACCTTACGAAGGGAATCTAATGTTTTACCAAACCAGGCTCCTGTCTGCAATGGAGCTGGCCAGAGGTAACACATGTCTGTGCCTTGACCGCTTTGACTCATAGTCCAGGCTGTTCACATAACTCCACATCTGCTGGCAGTGGCTGGGGAAGAGTCGCTGAGATGTAAACATGCAAAATCTGCAGAGGCAACAACATCCAGCCACAGGGAGCTGAGGGGAGACAAGAGTCTGGGAAGAGCTGGAGGGAGCAGAGTACCACAGAAAATGCAACTCAGAGCTCTGGGATTTTCCTGAGAGTGTATACCTCTAAAATATCCTTATGGCTCTGGGCCCTAGCTCTTTAGTTCAGGTCACAGAGACTCCAGTTCCCCAACCAAAACCTTCCTGCAGGCCCTTCAGCAATGTCCTGACATCTACTGTCCACTGAGCTATGAGCTAGGCCTTGATATTTGGAACCTGCAGTTTTTATGGCTGTCAAACTTGGGTACCTGAAGTTATACCCTAAGTAAAAGGCCTTGTTTTACAAAGATGTTAATGGCTGACAGCTCCTGTTTATGTAGCAGTTATCCAAATATTAAAGTGCTGTATATTAAGAGCAATATTTTTCATAGTTAAGTGCCTTAATACTCCTGGATAGTTTCTCATTGTGTCATTTTCTTTCTGTATCAATGTCACTATATTTTCAAGTTTTCATGCCAGTTAACGCCTATGACAGTGAAAAAATAGGTCAAGCTCTAAAAGCTGCTGGGAAAAGTACCAAGCCGGCAGGCAGAGCCAGCCCAAGAAGCAACCAGTCAAGCAGAAGGGCAACTGTCTGCCAGGTCAATCAAACTGAGGGTACTGCTTCAGGGGCATAGCGTTAACTCGGGGGTCACATGAGGCAAAGCTGCCATGTACAAACATCAGCACGTTGTTCTGTGGACACTGGGGGATGGTTAATTATGTCCCGATGTACAAATCATAGAATCATAGAATGGTTTGGGTTGGAAGGGACCTTAAAGATCATCCAGTTCCAACCTCCCTGCTATGGGCGGGAACACTTTCCACTAGAGCAGGTTGCTCCAAGCCCTGCCCAACTGGGCCTTGAACACTGCCAGGGATGGGGCAGCCACAGCTTCTCTGCGCAACTTGTGCCAGGGCCTCACCACCCTCATAGTGAAGAATGTTTTCCTAATATCTAATCTAAATCTCCCCTCTGTCAGTTTAAAGTCATTCCCCTCTTGTCCTGTCCCTACGAGCTCTTGTAAAAAGTCTTTGTGAGAGGTGGCCACCGAAAGTCATACTAGCCAGGGGAGCAGTGAAGAGGTGAGCGGACACATCTCCATTCACCTCAGCTGCTGCTCCATCTGTCACAGAGCTTTACAGGCTGTGCACTTCCTCAGCCCGCAGCTGCGCGCACAGCCCGGCACGCAACTGGACGTGGCTGCACAAGAAGAGCTGCACGCAAGGCCCAGCAAGCACACATTAATTACAGAGAACTTTATTTCCTGCTTCCCACCCAGCCTGTTTCAAACTCATCCCTTTTTATCTGAGGTGGTTAGATCTGCTGAAGACAGGGCAGCACAGCCAAGGCAATCAGCTCTAACATCCTTCCCCCTTGATTCCAACCCACCAGACTTTCAGCAGCTGCTGCTCTGTGACAGGCTGTGCTAAGGGACACATTTCTGGGAAGTCTCCTCCCATGCATGTGCAGCGGGCTCCCTGCCAGCCTGTTTCTGGGTATGGTGTTCCCCAGGGTTGCTTTTCCTCTCTGCCCTTGGTGACAGGAAAAATGATGACTACCAGCTAAAGCAATCCAGGTTATGAAGAGTCGCGGGGAGTAATTAATGCAAACAGGTTTTCTGCACTTCTCACAGGGACCTGCTGCAGGTGATGACAATTCCAGCATGAGGCACTACGTAGAAGTGTAATCATGGGTGCTTACCATAGGGATCGTCCCTGGTGGTGATGCCCATCAGCTCTGATGTCCTTGGCACACTGCTGTCTACTGCTGGCACCTGAAGCGGCTGGTCAGCCTCCTCCTGCTTCTTCTGTAAGTACTTCCTACAGTCCTCCTCTGCAAAAGCACACAACCAATGCAAGACACTGCTGTGATGGTAGTTTTACACTGATGGAGTTCTTTAAAATGGGAATAGCTATTTCAGGGATCACAGATATTAGAGGGAAACACCCTGTCTGGGTATTTTGGTACCTAGAATTTCTCTCACCCCTTTCTGAACCTGTTGATGCTGCCTCCACCACCTCCTCTAGCAATTAATTCCTGAAGCTCACTCTTGCTATTTACAGAAGTACTTTCTCTTATTCATTTTAAACCAATCCCCTCCTATATCCTTAATTCTAGTATATTCCAGCACACTTGTAAAAGCATGCATCACGTACAAAACAGGTCTCAACTCTACTGTCATCTTCATGCCCCAGCTCAACATGACCAGGAAGTGTGCGCTTCCTGCCCAGAAACCAACCATATCCTAGGCTGCATCACCAGCAGAGTGGACAGCAGGTCAGGGGAGGGGATCCTCCCCACTCTGCTCTGGTGAGACCCCCCCGTGCAGTCCTGTGTCCAGCTCAGGGGCCCACAGCATAAGAAGGATGTGGAGTTGTTGGAGTGAGTTCAGAGGAGATCATGAAGATGATCAGGTGGCTGGAGCACCTCTGCTATGGAGATGGGCTGAGAGAGCTGGGCTTGTTCAGTCTGGAAGTACTGGGAGGATGCTCCCACGGGAGACCTTAGAGCATCCTCCCAGTGCCTAAAAGGGCCAACAAGAAAGCTGGAGAGGGACTTTTGGCAAGGGCAGGTAGGGAAAGGACAAGAGGTAATGGCTTTAAACTGAAAGACACGAGACATTAGCAAGAAGTTCTTCCCTGTGAGGGTGGTAAGGCCTGGCACAGGCTGCCCAGAGAAGCTATGGCTGCCCCATCCCTGGCAGTGTTCAGGGCCAGGTTGAACGTGGCTTTAAGCAACCTGGTCTAGTGGAAGGTGTCCTTGCTTGTGGCAGGGGGGTGGAACTGGATGATCTTTGAGGTCCCTTCCAACCCAAACCATTCTGTGATTCTGTAACTGTTATGCATTTTGGAGTATTTAATTGGGGGTTGGGGATTCTCAATTAGAAGTCTTCGTATTATCTGTTACTAAAAAATAGACACATACTGGTTGATTCACACCATTGGCCTTTGTCAGACAGAACTGCAGGTGACGACCATGAGTACATACACTCACCACACACATGAGGACATGTAAAATTCTAGGGAGCCCTTAAACAGGCTTTATATTGTGGAACCACCACTGGAGATCCTCTATCTCAGGCAGTGAGTGTGTGCCCCGACTCTGAGATAACTGAAAGGCAAGCAGGCCTGTCGTGTTCGCAACTTCCCAAACAGGACAGTGATGGACACAGATCTATTATAAACAGGTTGTGTTTTAAAATGAATTATAAATCTAAATGTTAAGTCTTCAGAGAAGTGACAAGAAACCCTGCAGCCTCTGCAATATGCAGCTGCAGAAGAACTTGAAAGTAAAAGGAGATTTGAAACCTGAAATTAACAAAATGAAACTCTCTAGAGCCTTCTCCTTTACCTAAGATTAGACAAAACCCTAACAAGTATCAATCAGAAAAGCACTGATCACTCAGAAGGTCAGACTGGCACACCTCTGAGATCGCTGGTACAACAGCAGCTGCAGAGTAAAGGATCTTCTGGAAGGGCAGGATGCAGGTGGGAACCAAGTAAGCACTGCTGTAGCACAGCCCCCGCCGGTACTAAGCAGGCCTGATGGAAGCCCAGCTTCTGAACCCTGTCTTCTGCTTCTGTCTCATAGTTTTGCATCTTGTGACTGGATCATCTCCTCTAATAAGGTGTCAGATCTGATCGAGGCTTTTCCTGAGGCTGAGGCATTCCCAGTGTCTGCCTCTTCCCCCTTCCTCCCCAGTCCTGCAGAAAAAAAGAACCAGCCGCATTCTTCACCAGCCAGAAGGCTCAGATTTCAGGTCTTGCCTCATTACGGGTCCCACCTCTCTGCCTGTCGCCCTGAGGTGTGCACGTTTTGTGTCAAGTAAGTCAGTGTCTTTAAAATTATGATTAAAGACACTTTGAATTGGCCAGCGGGTTCAGAAGTTCCACATGAAGGACTGGCATGCAAGCTCCACCTTAAACATGCCTTGTTTCCCAGGTATTCATGTTCACAATCCAAAATATTGCTGAATAAGCAAGAATGGGCAATTATTTAAAGGCACACTAATACTACTGCTCAGTACAGAGATGTTCATTTTAAGTGTGTTTGCTCCACGTCTTCTCTTCTTGCTTCTCCCAGCTGAAAAACTGGCACCAATGCTGCTGTGACCTGTGTTTTAATAAATTGGAGACCAGAACTCATCATCACAACACTCATGGCTGACACACATTCTCTTTAACTCAAGTGTTCTCCTGATAGCTTTGTGCTGTAATCTCAAACCAGAATCATACAACAGTTTCAGTTGGAAGGGACCTTAAAGCTCATCTACTCCAACCCCCTGCCATGGGCAGGGACACCTTCCACTAGACCAGGTTGCTCAAAGCCCCATTACACCTGGCTGTGAACACTGCCAGGGATGGGGCAGCCACAGCTTTTCTGGGTAACCTGTGCCAGTGCCTCACCACCCTCACAGGGAAGAACTTCTTCCTAATATCTAATCTAAATCTACCCTTTGTCAGTTTAAAGCCATTCCCCCTTGTCTTATCCCTGCATGTCCTTGTAAAAAGTCCCTCTCCAGATTTTTCATAGGCCGCCTTTAGGCACTAGAAGCTGCTCTCAGGTCTCCCCAGAGCCTTCTCTTTTTCCAGGCTGAACACCCCCACCTCCCTCAGCCTGTATCAGGGCTGTATAACCCCTCTTATCCCTACAATAAACCTGCAAGCTCAGCAAAGCTCTCAAAACAAACCACCGAGGCTTGTGGGTTTATTACAAGTGCAAACCAGGGGACCTATCGCAGTGAAACTGCCAAAAGGTGCAGTGAACCTGAGGGGATGAAAGACATTCACTGATTTGGCATGGAATAGCCCCCAGCTGGGAACAGTGCCCGGCTGTACAGGTAAATGAGAGCCAGTGAAGCTCAGAGATGACTTTGCAGGCCCAGAAAGGATTTATCCATAAAAGGATGCAAACCAACACAACGAAGTAGCATGAAACTCATCCACGCTAAGACATCCCACGCCACCCAGCATCTAACACAGTGCAGGCTTTACATTCCTCTAACAACCAAGCAAAAGTCTGAGGTATTGGAAAAAAAGAATAAAAGCATGAAACCTGAAGTGCAAAATGATCAGAGGGAACAGATCCACTAACTGTCAAGCAGGGAAGTAGCTCTTCTATAACAGGTCAGGAAGAAACAAACATCACTGAGTTTCATCAGGAAGAAGAGCATAAACCTATTGAAGCAGAGAGCTTCACACCCTAAAATGATTGTACAATGAAATAAATGCTGAGAGAGATCACGGTCCTGCAGGTGTCTGTACTCCAGACAGTGCAGCAGGGTTGCTCCTTAACACAGCCCCAGTGTGCAGAGCTGCCAAACGTGGAACTATCAAGACCACAGGAGACACTGATTTTTAGCATCCCAAGCAGAGCCAGGATGGAGCACGCAATGACAGGCCAGGGACCTAGTCCTACAGCAGAAACCACAAACCAAACACACCCTTTGGAGCCAGAGTACCAAGGAGTTGTGTTTAACAGCGATGCTGTGTCCCCAAGGAGCTCAGCTCATCTGCCTGCACAAGGGCATGAGGCGTCATTCCAGAGACCCCAGAGCATCCAGGATATCCACTGTAGGTAGCAGGTACAACACTGGCCCTATGAACGACCTGTGTACGTCAGTCATCC
>JANHGB010024993.1:0-13755 GCA_026283785.1 Coracopsis vasa | reverse complement strand
ACTGACATAAAATGATTGCTTATTAACACTCCCCCCCCCAAGAAAAAAAAAACAACCCTCAAAGAGTTATCAAATTAAAGAGAGATTCAGCAACATTCCCAAACAAGAAAAAAATCCTTAACTTTAGCAATTTAATTTTTAGGGTCTGTGTAAGGAAAGAATTAAAAAAAAAATTGACATTATTTTAGGTTTTATTAAAACTGCAACAAAACTTTTAAAACTAAATTTTGGCAGTTACATTTGTCATCCTTTTTTTGTTCTAACAGTCTCACTCCTTCCATCCAGCTGGATCAAGATGCGAAGACAAAGTCCAGCACAACACTTTGCTCACACAACCATGGTAGAAAGATTCATCATCATAGAATCAGAATGGTTTGGGTATGAAGGGACCTTAAAGCTCATCCGGTTCCAACCTCCTGCCACAGGCACAGACACCTTCCACTAGACCAGGTTGCTCCAAGCTCCGTCCAACCTGGCCTTGAACACTCCAGGGATGGGGCAGCCACAGCTTCTGTGCACAACCTGTGCCAGCGCCTCACCACTCTCCAGATTTCTTGTAGGCCCCCCTTTAGCTAGTAGAAGGCTGCTATTAAGTTCTCCCTGAGCCTTCTCTTCTCCAGGCTGAACAAGCCCAACTCTCAGCCCGTCTTCATAGGAGATGTGCTCCAGCCTTCTGATCACCTTTGCGGCCCATAGAAGTCTCAGTACAAACACTGAAAAATTCAGCTCCCTATTGTCTGTTACCAAGAGCTCTCAGTTTGAGTTTTTTTGTGCAACACTAACAGCAGCAACAGCAGTTCATGACAATGAGCCCATAAAAGGGACTGTAGCGGCGCATCAGCAAGACAGAAGTGTAGAAGATGTTACAAACAACCCATTCAGGCAGGAATTATCACCATTCTTACCTTTGATGCTTGTCGAAGCCATCGCAAATATTCAGTGAAGTTATCGAAACAAATGTAATAGGTCTGGCTCTGCGGTCCAGAGGAGCTAAATGCTAAACAGTGCTGGTGCTTTTTCACTTCTTCCACCTACAGTAGAGACAAAAATGTTAATGAACAAGAATGAAAAGCCTCTTTGCAGACCTCTCCAAGGCAAAGTTAAAGTGTGCCTAAGAGGAGCTCATCAATTAGAGTTAGGCTAACCCTCTCAAACACTGAAGCTGCATCTTGGCTGTCAAGCATTTGGGAAATCTACAAAAGCAAGAAATGAGAACAGAAAGATAAAGGAAGCAAAGTATAAAAACACCAAGAACATCAACATTTTAAGAGAGATTGAGCACCACAAAAGGCTTCCCAGTGAACACATTTAAGGCTGCCATTACACAACCTAAATAACTATAATTTATACTCCTGGTTATTAAAAACAGGCTTAACAAAATTCTGCTCTTACAACCTGATTAAATTCTTTGGCATTTCTCAACTTGCTAAAAAAACCACCCAGAATACATCATTCTGCTCCCATACACGAGAAGTCCCACACAACTTATGGTCTCAATGTCTCAGCACTGCGTTCTGGAAAGCCTTTGCACACCAGGAAGTGCACAGTATTTATGGGGTTGAGGAAGAACATTTTTTTTTGAGCGATAATTTAAAAAGCACTTTATTCTGTGCCAAGCATCCTCCTCCCAAGCTTTGTCAGCAGAAGTCCTCAGTACGTTTTCCTCAGCTTGGCTCTCCTTTTCTTTTTAAATTTGTTGTCAACTTTCAGCTTAACGCAGTCTGCATGTTTTACATGGCACGAGGCATTTCTGTGCAAAAACAGCTTAGGAATTCCATGTTACAGAATCAAAAAAAAGTTACACAATCTTTTCTCTTTTTAAAAAATAATAAAAAATACATATTTTTCATTTCAAAGAGAAAAGTCAGTGGGGACCTGAATCCTGTCCTCTCCAGTGTGCTTCAGCCACGAATACAATTCACTGTCAGAGTTCACCCACTGCTGCTAAAAGAGGACAATGTCCCTACTTTCAGTCCCTCCAGGGAAGAGTTGAAATACCATGTGAAGAATCACGAAAGGAGATAGGAAAAAAACAGCTCCTAGAAGGTGGCACTGCTTTTCACGCTGCTAGCATACAATATTAACAAATCAACTTCAGCCTGCGCATGTAACATTGTGAAGCTCATTTCTCTCACAGTGACTTTCAAGAATCAAACTTACCAGTATGCAAGGTAAAGGAGCATTACTTCAGGTGTAAATTCATCCTCAAGCTGATGATTATCTTCCCGTTACCTTGGCTAAATGAGCTAATGATTGTGTTCTAAAACACTATATAGGTCAAAATAGTAATGTTGTAATCTTACTGTCTTCACTAAAGTTTCCCAGAATCACAGTACAGTTGAGGTGAGGAGGGATCTCTGGAGGTTATCAGGTCCAACCCTCCCCACTGCTTAAGCAGGACCACCCACAGCCAGTTGTCCAGGACTGTATCCACACAGATACTGTATATCTCTCCAAGGAAGCAGACTACACAATCTCTCTGATCACCTGTGCCAGTGCTCAGTCATCCTCACAGTGCAAAACAAATTTTCCTTGCGTTCACACTGGACCTCCTGGGTCCAATCCATCAGAAAAAGTCCAGTTTCAGCTTTTTGCAACTAAAAATGTTTGATGCTGTTAGCTTACAATAGACTACTACTCATACAGTGCTGAACACTGGAAAAAAAAACCCCAGTGTTCAAAATAAGCCCATGTCCTTACTGTTTAATGTTCAGAATTTACGAGTAACACAGCATGGATAAAACCTGGATGAGAAGGCAGGGTACTGATCATACACAATACAGCTGCATGTATCCTTTGCCTGTGTACTATGTGCAGTACCGCACATATAAAGCATTGCACATTTAACATTGCACACAAGAATCTGATTGTGTTTGCTTTGCTTTTCTTTAGCATTTTAATCCAAACATTGTAAATTGTTAAATATGACTCTGACCATAACCAAAAGTAATTTACATACTTTGATAATCCCATTTACAGAAACAAGCTTTTTGGGGTGGGTCAGAATCACCATAATTGAATGCAATCTTCTCTGCATAAAGAGATATGGGATAAGCAAGCAAATACATAAAATGAAATATCTTACTTTTCCACCAATTAAAGGGAGAACATGCATCTTTCCAGTCTGGCTTTCTTTTACTGATGAGACAATTAGGCATGTTCCACAAAGGATAGCTTGGCGTCTTGTCCATCTGTTGACTGGCAAATGTATTTTCCCTTTTCGAACATTGTACATTCCTGAGAGCTGAATCCGTTCGGAGCTGCCAATGCTGTGGGGCTTTCCTGAAACAGAAACAAAAGCATTCATTTAATCACAGAAAGTCTCTGCCTCTTTCACTCAAGTCATCCTGAGACTTAATCAGCAAGTTTTCAAGCTATAGACTGCAGCAGGACAAATGAAACAGCTTCAAAACCATGCAAGCAGGGAACTGGTATCAGCTCCAGTACACGCTTCTTTCACAGATAAAGTATATGACAGGCTGGGATCATGGAGAGCAGACCACATTAAATAATCTGCAGTAGTCACAGAAGTACCAATTAATGGTACCAGTCTTCTCTATGGGACCTGGAAATCAAATCTTCATCCTCAACAGTAAGTAACTGGTTACTGCTGAGTTCACATTGACCATTTGGTAACTGTAAAAGGGGGTGATGGTACTGCATGCTAACCCACACCTTTGCACTTCCATGTCTCTTCTGGCCATCCTTAAGGTCTTGGTTTGAGTAGTTTCAATAGCTTCCCAAAGAATACAGTTCCTACTCTCTCCAGCCCACCCTGTTCAGTGCAAACCCCACAAGCATGGTAGTACACTCAGCCACAATGTAAACAGATGCAAGCTAGATGAGGCCCCTCAAAGACCCTGCCTCAGTCTGAGTAGAGCTTTGGAAAAAGTGAAGTTCTTTTGTCTGTATTACAATGAATTCACTATTTATAATAATTCAGATGATTAGCATGACTACCAATTAGACCAGATCTGTTAAATTACTTTAAATGGCTCAGAGTCTACTAATCTAATCTATTAATAAGATTCTACTCTATAGAAACCATCATTAACAATGGCAGCACAAAGACAAGCATCTCTCATTTCTGCTTTTACAGGACCATATTCTTTTAGAACATAAATGGGAAGAAGCACAATTTACTCATACTAACATGAAGTATTTATTTACAAGTTACACTACCAAACCCTAAACAGTCCAGCCCAGATCTGAGTCATCCAAATATACTCTTTTGCAAACAGAAACAAGAGAACATCATGTCCAAGTTAAACCAGTTCAAATTTCTGTGAGAAAACCAGTGTTGGTGAAACCTTGGAAGGGAGCTCCACTGGATAAACAAACCAAAGGCTATGTTAATTCAAGTAGCTTCCCCATCATAATAAAAGATAAATAACTCAATTTCCTAAACCAAATATTTACCAAATTCTTAAAAAATAAGGAATTAACAACTATTTAGGACTCCAGGGAAGCAGAGAGTTAATCCTTTTTCTAACACTAACATTTCAGACCAGTGTCAATTAAACTGCAACAGTGACAAGTGCTGCACACTATTATTCCAACTTGCTATTACTCCTGCTTGTATGACAGCTCATTTGTCTCAATGAGTCTGCACTTGCCTTCAAATTATCTATGGGAAGATAGAAGACACCTACTACATGGCCTACCCACTGCCGTTCTATCACCCCCGCCTACCCTGTGCCAATTCTTGCTCTTATCTTTAAAAGCAACCTTCTTGAATCTTCCTGCCAGTTTAATGAGCCAAGACTTGGCACAGCCAGCCTCAAGCCTTGCTCTGCTCTAATAAACACTAGCATTTAGGCTACCAATGTCTGCCAGTTTGGATCTGCAGGAATATCACTGTTGCTTGAAGCTAAAAGACTGAAACTTTAATGCCCACAGGGTATCGGCATCTTATACAAAAATAAATGCCCCAAGAAAGCAGTGATTTCACTGCCAAGCAAACTCAATCCAACAACAGAAGCTGTGGATAAACACTCTGCCCAACAGAATACAGAGAAGCAGGGGGCATCCATTCTATGCAAAGCTACAGAAAGACTGATAGGGAATAGTAGTGATTGAAACAGAGCAACTCAGCCTTAATTAAACACAAAAGCCGAATCAAACTTAACATTTGGAATATGAAAAATGTGGTTGCTACAGTAACTAATAATTTACCTAGCTTCTGCAGAATGAAGGTCTCCATGCCACAAAGCATTAACTACACACAAAAAAAATAAAATCTCTGTGACAGAGTAAAAAGTGCTAGTAAGTATTAGAAGTAAGGTTGCATAAGGAACAGTTGTCAGGGTTGCGGGCACTTTCACCGCAAAAATGACATTTTATGGTCATCTTCCAATGCCTGTTTCTGGCTGTATGCTCTCTAACTTCACTGGAAAAGCACAATCCACTGCTGATTGAACCCCTCAGGATGGCAAAGCACAACCTCAATTCCCTGGGAAGCCAAGCTCATCTAGCATTTAATACAGCCAAATGCAACTTTACCCATGCAGGAACAATGGGCATAATTCACACTTAATACGGGCAGACCTGTGTCCTGGAAAACATCAAAGCTCAGAATTTATTTGGGATTATGGTAGATAACAAAGAGGATGAGGTTCCACTACAGTGCTGAGGCAAAAAGGCTTGGCAATAAACACGACGGCATTCAGGGGCAACAGAGAAGTAACATTACCCTGCCTAGGCTAGAGGTAAAATGACTATCACACTGGGTGCATGCACTTCAAACAGTGGTGAAAAATTAGTCTTTAGTAAAGTCAGAGGCAAAAAAAATCAGAAGCTTGAGAAACTTGCTTTCTAGGACCAGACTCTCTTCACCTAGCTTAGCTACACGATGTTAGGCACAGATGGACCTGTAAAGCTACTCGGAAGTCTCTAAAAGGCACTTCTTGTAGTTTCATATAAATTCACAGAGGTTGTAAGTCACAAGTCACAGTAACAATTAGTATCATCAGTAAATGTCTACTGGAAAAGCCAGAACAGAGCTATGACTAGAAGCATTCATGCTAAGTATGAATTGTACTTTCTCTCAAACTTCAGATTTGATGGGAAAATTACCAGCATAAAAATCTTCAGTTATTCCTATAAATATAAAAGAATTAAACAGCAGCCCCTTCAAACTCCAAGGATTTACGGTTCCTTTTCCCAGGAACTTCTACCTTTTGTTACATGAAATCCAGAAGGCTCCTCATGAGAACAAACAGAAATACTGAGCCTACTTCATTGAAGCAAATGGTTCCTCTCTTCCTATTCTTGTCTACTTCCACTACATAACCAACCATCTGGTTGGACCAGATGATCTTCCAATGTCCCTTCCAACCTGGGCTCTTCCATGATTCTATGATTCTATTAACTTGGAAACCTCATGTATAACATTGGATCGCATGTTGTTGCCTGAGACGCAATCTGCTTGCATATTCAGTTTTCTTCCTGCTAAAGGGTTGTAATTGTTGAGATTTGATAACATCAGTGCTCTATCATCATGCAAGCCAGGGAGAATGGGAAGTCAAAAGCTGCTGGCTTATTTTAAGTAGAGGTTATTTGAGGACATACTGACTAGTTGTGGAATCAGATTCGTAAATCCACAGAAGTTCTGCAGGTAACTGTGAGCAAGAGCTGTTTGACATGAAGCAGCCTTGCCTACTGAAATACAAGCTAGGACAGACTGCATCTTTAAAGAGCTCAGGTATTTGCTGCCAGGAGAGCATAAAGGCAGGAAAAGTTTAAGTGACAGCAAGCTCTGCCTCAACAGAAGTGGGACGGGACTTATGAACAGTGTGAAGCGATCCTAACACTGGCTGTTCCTCCCTTCAGGGAGGAAAGTGCCAGTGGCAGGTCTTACACCACCCCATGATTCAGCTCCTGCAAGAGGGCTCATCCCTGACAAGCTGGGTAGCAGAGGACAAGGAAGCGGCTCAGAGGTGTACCTGACTTTTCTATGGCCTGGAAAATAATCAAATAAGAAGGCAAATGACCTTTTTCTTTCAAGTGTACAGGAGGGATGGGGCAATTTGGGCTCCACCAGAGTACCTTTTGGCTAGGGATCAAAGACAACAAATTATGGTATAACCATGGCATCACCACCAAAAAAAATCAGTTGGTTTAAAGGCAACCTATCAATGCCAGTGGAAGCACCATTTTTAAGCAAAATGCATCAGCAGTTCTAAAATTACCTTCCCCAATCTGTCTCACAGACCTCCTGTTCAAGATTTAGAAGACTGCATGAGATTCACATTCAGAATTTTCTTCAGTTTTAACTATACCCACAGGGAGCAGATGAGTTTTCAGAGGAGCCTGTGATACTATACTGAAGCCGACAGTTGTGCAGATAAAACAGTAATGATGATCCTTTGTGACTTGAAACATAAAATTGAATCCTGCCAAAAACTTTTAAGATAATTATTGTTGCCACGATCAGAGCGGAGGCAAATATGCCAGAAGATCTAGAAGAGCTGCATACCAGAAAACGCTTTTCAAAGCTGAGAGCCCAACCAGAGCAGTTTGAGCATTTTAGCAAGAAACCATAAAAAGAAAGATTAATTTTCGTTCCTGTCAGGACTCCAAGACCACAGCAACTCTTAAGAACCCCCACAACAGGACTTTTGTTCTGCATGAGGCATCAGAGGAGATGCCTCAAGGAACTATGAGCAGACCACTCATTTGGCTATCTTGACATTCATGGCTGAATTCCTCTCACTCTTAGCTTGTCCCAGGTCCTGGAGGGAAACTAGTGGTATTTAGAACAAGTACAGAGAAAAGCAGGGAATCTGACTGAAACGGTGGGACTGCCATTGGAACCACGAACCCTATCCTGCTTCACAGGAAGCACGGATGGGACACAAGTGATCTTTCGTGATGTTAAAGAACTAAGACCTCATCGTGAGCAGCCTTATGCTGGTATGCAACATACTGCCTCCTGCCTAGTGCAAAGACTTCAAACCCTATTAAATAAATACCCACAGACACTTGCTTTGGATTCTGGAGTAAAGCTCTTGATCCGAGCAATGGAAGGCATATGGAATACATCAGCATCAGAAGTTATGAAATTCCAGCTTACTGTGGGACATAAAAGTGCTCAGGGGAAAAAAAAATACCCTCTCTACAGCTATATGGCTGATTAAGTTGCAAGTACTTATTATTCTCCCTCGTTTGAAGAGTACAGCCAATGAAGTCTGGCTCTAAAGAATGACTAAAGAAGACATTACCAAAATAAGAGCGGGTAAAAGTGTTGACATAAGAAACGCATTCCCTTCTGTGCAGCAGGTCTTATTTTTATTACTAATATTGGTCTGATGGAATGAAAACTAGAAATTCTCCGAGACCTGCATGGCACAGCCAGCCCGGCCAGCTGGAGAGACTGCCCACCCTGAGCCATCTCGAGTGTTCACCAGGCCTAGGAGAGGCTTAAGTTATTCAGAAGGAATAACGCCCAAGTTTGAGGCTTTTCAGAAGTGACTGAATGACTCCGAGTGCCTAATTTAGGGTTGTCCTTTTCCTGCTGCAGCTGGGCCAGCTACAGAGGTAGTCATCCTCATCTGCACACTGCTGGGTCCCTGGCTTGAGGCCAGCATCATATCAAGCCTACTGCATCAGCTGCTCCTCCTAAGCTGTCCCCAAGCCCTTTCAGACAAAACAAGCTGCTTTAATGTCTTGTGTCTCTTTGACTGAGAGGCCTTAGGGACAGCTCACGGTGAGTAGTTCAGCATGGAGAACAGAGAAATGGCACGTAGGGGCCAGGGCTGTAACACAGTGGCTGCTGCCGAAGACGGTATGTAATTAAACCCACCCACAGCTTTCAGCAAGTCATTCCAGACACACATTATTTCACACACCAACATTCTGTGAACATCAAGTCTTGTACGCAGAGGAGAAAAAGAAAACCCCAAAACCACCAGTCAGTTTTGAAGATTCTGCTCTGAATCCACTCTGGAAAGCTGGACTATTTCCTAGATGGTCAGGTGAAATCAGCAGGGTGCGTGGCAGCCTCCCAGTTCACAACTGGAGTCCGGCCTCCACCATCCTTTTGAACCAAAACCAGGAACACCTCACACTCCTCTCACCTGCAAAACTGCAAACTGAAGCTCAGCACTGGTCTTGCCTGAATGTAAGTGCAAAGAGGCCTCAATTAGCTCAAAATGCTGAAAGCCCTTGAATGTCTTTGCGCACCCTTCGGGAAACTGCCACAATAGCTGTTGCTGAACCTTTACTGCCAGATCATTCTGCAGATCTCTACTTTTGCCCAAACCCTTTCATTCAATACAGATGAAACTACTGCCCACAGCGTTTTTGAAGCTTCTCAGTCATGTAAGGCTGCTTCCCCTTGCATTCTTATCAAACCAAGGACAGCGCCAATGACCTCAAGGCAAGGCTCAGCGCAATGAGATGTATAAAAATAAAGCAGCACATTAGATTAATAAAAAAGGGATAAAAAAGGTGGCCAAGGAAGCAGAAAGGCACAAGTCAAAAGTCAGAAACTATAATGCTCTCATTTTTATTTTAAACCTCTGAAGAAAGCCTACTTACAGTTACATGCTTATTAGGAGTATTTTTACTGGTAAAGGTCCACACTGTCATAAATTAAGGACAGGTACAGAATTAGCAGGTTTTATGTCGAACTACGTTCAAGGATTCACCTTGTAGACTCTACCAGCAATCAACTGAGGATGTTTTTGTGAAGGTAACAGACCAAATACATATATAGCAAAATTTCATCTGGCAACCATTCCAAAACCAGCAGCTGAATTTTTGCACTCATATCTCAGACCCTTAAAAATTCCTGTGAGGTTTAACACAAGGCTGCCGACTGACTTTGTATTGCTCTGTGGAAGAAGGGCTCAGTTACCATTAGGCTGTTCTAATGGGCATGTAACTATTAGCATAGACTTTACTCATTATACTCATTTTTGCTGCACCCTATATTAATATGGGGGCTGGAGGAAATTCTGAAGTAGTTAAGTTTCTTTCAGGAATTAGCAGTTCAAGCTCTACTACTTGAAGGCTATTACCTTTTCACCTGAGAAACAAAAGCAGACCACAAGTATTGGATTTTACTGAACAGTGTTGTCTTTTCCTTAAAAGAAACATTCACTATAAGACAAAAGAAAAACAAGCTTTTAGCCTTTGTGAAACATATTCCTACTTTACATTCTTAAAGACAAGCACTATCGCTATATGATGCGATACAATAAAACACAGTTACTAGTTTTATAGCAACGATCCTGCCTTCCACTTATACTAAATCCTCATTGGAGGAAAGATCTGTATGAATTTCATAATGCAGCAAACATCCCTCTCTTTTTGCCCCAGTGAGACACAGTTCAATGTTTGTTCACTTGATCATTCCATGCGTCTTCACATGGTGAAGTTCTCACAAAACTCACCATCTTCACACAGGAACCTCAAACTCATGGGTATCAACACTTAAAAAGATATAGTAAGCAAAATTTAACATGAATTACTTTGTTTAAAATGCTTTTCTGTCAAGTGTCACATATTTATCAGTGGAAAAAAGCTGCAACAACTTTACTGTCAAAAGCTAAGTATCAACCAGCATAAACCAATAAGCTTCTGCAGAAAAACCTAACAGTGGTTCAGCAGAATTCATTTAAGAGTCATTGCTAACCAGACTCCTACACTATGACAACTTAATAAAGGCAACAGGCTAAAGTAGGGTATGTAGTGGTGAACAGGACACTACTTGCAATTAAAAGCAAACAAGCACAGCAGAAGTTCATCTGGATTACTATGTAGAGGCAGCAAACCCAAAGCCTTGGAATCCAATTGTTGTGACTAGAACTGTAGTGAATTTGATGTCCAGCTGCTCCAATATATGTTGACATGTTTTACAGCTGAGTACAGCATGTATAAGCGAAACCCCACCCGCACCTAAAACACAGGTCCTTCACATTCAAACACTTAGCCCTACGCATTCCCGTCTCTCTCATTTGTCTGCAGGAAATCCAAGCAAATTATATTCAGACAGGCTTGTTTATTTCAGCAAAATAATAAGGCTCTCAAGGCACTCCTGATGTCCCAGCTTCTGCCTGCATTAGAAATACAACAAGGTGCAGGCTGAATGCTGCTGCTATATTCAAATACTTCGTTTTGAAGAAAGCTCAAAGATGAGAAGAGTCACCTGCTCTTCACTAGCAAAACGCAACACGAATTCCTTTGGGAAAGCACCATATGCCACCTCTGCAAGGAAAAGTAACTGAAATATCCTGAGAAGGAACCATCAAAAAAAGATATCATCTTCCTGTGCTTTACCAAAGCTGCAAAAATCTGCAATACTGGTCTAGAGGCTTCCAGAAAGTACTATCTAAATCAGCTTTCTCCTCCTGAACTTAGGATTGATTTAAGGAAGCTACTGAAGTTCTCCAATGAGATCTTCTACCAAGTATTTCTGCTCAAAGTAAATTTAAAACAGAATTAGTCTCATACTGAGAAGATGTGTGCTAGTATCTGATCACATCCCTTATATATATATATCTTACAAATACTTTAAAAGCAATGCATTTGAAATGATCCCTTATTAAGATGGCCTCAGGAAACTTGACTTTCTGAACAGTTTTACAGTTGTATGCACTGACACGAAAGAGGTGAAAATTGAATAGAAATGGGGCCAAAACACTAAACCTTACCAACTTGGCAGTAGTACCACCACTTGCACAACAGCATGTATAGCTTCTGTAGGACGTGACTTAATGAGTGCTCAAATGAACTTTCCCTTTTCTCCCCAACTCAGCCCCCATAAAACAGCTGAACAGAATGCTGGAAATGGACATTTATTTTTGGGAAGTCATGCAAAATTGTATTTTATTTGTTATGCTCCCAAAGCACAATAAAGCCACAAGCACAGAAAAACCCCTGGCATCCCAAAGGGTACTTATCCTGTCTAAAGCTATTGCTGTATTGGCAAAAGCTCTGAACGAACCAACTGTTTTAGGCAAAGCTGGAGTCTTGATGGAATTCAAAAGCAAAATCACACTGATGACTTCACTGAAGTTAACAGGGGCTTTCAGGTTTTATCAGTGTTAGATGCTCAATGTGAAGTACAGTAGTGCAAGCTCAAAATAACTACTTGAACACACATTTCTCCAAGAAGGAACAATGACAGCCCCTGGCAGAAGTTCATCAAAGTCTTGTAGTACTATGACAGAAAGACAGAAATCCATGCTCCTTACCAGCAGAAGCTGAGCAAACCCCAAACACACCCCTGCACCTACCTGCCTTGCCCTGAGAATGGAAGATATGGAAAGTCAAATGTTTAAAAAAAAAAAAAAAAAAAGAGGCCACAGAGGAACAAATACGCACACTAGGTCAAGGATTGTTTCTTTGAACTTCATATGTAACACAAATCCCAGCTTTCAATGTATTCTAGACTAAAATTTCACCAACTGCAAGATGACTGAACTATATTTTGTGTGTTAAATATTTTCAAGTTCAAAGTACAATGATTTTCTCCTTGCTCTTTAATCAGAAGAAAGAAGTCATGTATTCTACAACATATCTAAAAGCATGCAGTAATCTAAATCCTTGTAAAGGTAAAGCATTTTAAGTATGATACTTCCTACAATAGACTACTGTACCAGCATTCCTGTATAGAACAAAATCTAAACTCAAGTTTTATCATAGGACCCAGCTGATAAGCAGCTTATGTCAAAGCAATTCTGTACAGCAGTGCAAGGCTATTCCTAGCACATCTCAATTAGTTCTAGTTTAAAAAATCCCAAATAATTGTGATATGGAACAATACTGAAAGATGCATATGCTGTCTGATCAAGTCCCTCCAAAGTTTAGCACTGTAAAAAGGCCAGAATGCTGGATCTGGAATTGTCAGTACCTGCAATCAAAAGACACATTACCTAATAAATAAATAAAAAAGGAAAGGAACTAGTAGGTAAAAACTGAGTGCCTGCTTTAAGTTGCCCAAAGAAGAATACAAACCCCACAAGAAACAGCACATTAATCAGAGAGAGCTCTCTGACAATCTTAAATATTAAACATTTCATATTCAGCTTCATTAACATGAGATTTCCATGCTATGAGTAGAAGGAATTGTGGCTGGGCAATGTCCCCATAAGCCAACCTTACTCCATCATATCAGCCAGTCTGCTCATAACTTGCTAGGTAAGCTTAGCTCATACATTTTGTGTCTATAGCTCAGCTGCTTTCCCCACGTAACAGCAGCCAGCATTTGTGAGTGCATGTGATTTTATGTAGTATGTTTATAAAAACCTTATTTTTTTTTTTCAAACAGCTAATCCAAGCAAGTATCTTTTTGGTTTGCAGATTTGAGTTCAACGAGTAGCACAGGATATCTCTTCAGCAGAAAGGAAGGGCTGCAGCAAGCCCAGAGGACTCTCCAGTTGCCTCTTTCTCCCCCTCTCTCCTATGACTCCATAGCTAGACTGCTCCTAACAACACCCATTACAGCCCTTTCTTTTGTATTTCTCTCCTATCAGCAAGAGCAGCTTCAAAGAATCAGAGAAGCCTGGACGATGGAAAAGAAAAACCAAGATCAGCAGCTACCCCTTGGAAAGCTTCCCTACCCTGATTTCTGCCTGCTTATAGCAGACAATCTTGTTTTGTTGCTCAAGAACGTGCACCCTTTGATTTGCTCTAAATCAGCTTCTGTCATTCACGTATTTGCTTTTTTAATATTTACATGACAAAGGTTGGATTGTGTTGACGTATGTTAAACTTGTATGTCAATGTACGAAAACACACAGCAGTAAG
>JANHGB010024992.1:0-31328 GCA_026283785.1 Coracopsis vasa | reverse complement strand
TCTGGGTTACAGAGAAAGATTTGAGCTTACAAGTTACATTAGTTTTTTATTACATTTGCTTAGTTGGGGCTGTATTTCATTTGTTCCTGAAGAACCTGAGCTCAAGTAAAGCCATGACAGCACTCAGTGAAACAGGATTTTCTCTCGTTAGTAAGAGGTTGTTGAAACAAGAGTGTACAAAATGGTTGGAAGCCGACCACATCAGCTTCTGACACTGGGACAAAGCAGTGCCTGGAAAAGGGCTACAGTTCTCTTGCAGCTTAGGGTGTTCAGCATCTCCCAGAGATCAGTGATACATCCCAAGTGACTTGGAATGCACATGTCATTGAGCCACTGCAGCAAACTGTACTAATCAATTTGGCAAGGCTTTCTTCCAGATGAAACCCAGAGATATAAGCATGTGTCTTCATTTGAGGACTGGTCCAGTCCCTTTCTCTTGTCAAGTATTTTTGTATTTCAAAATGCCTGCTATGGGATTGAAAGTGGTGTCTGATATTTAGCATGTGTGTGTGCACCAGCAAGGAGGTAACTTATCTTGCCATCCCTGGTTTCAATATTTGTTTTCCTTTTTAATGGTCTATAGCCAGACTAATGTAAACACTTTTATGCCTTGGTCAGTCCTGTGTTGCTGTCAGTGTCTGCTTACCAGCCTCATTCAAGCATCCCCATGCTTATATGTAATCCTCAGTACAGGTAAAAGGGTATCTTTGCTGGTGTTGAATGCTTGAGCAAGTCTGTTCCCATCTGTGCCTTTTGCGAAACTAACCCCTGTCAATAATTTATAAGCACTAGGAAGATCTCATCTAGAAAATTATGTATAATTCTTGTTAGCCGTGTTCAAAGAAGAAGAATTGAAAATGGAATGAGATGGGCAGAGATGGGCTACGAAGATGACTAGGGGAAAGAGATCCTCTCCCATGAGAAGAGACTGAAAGCTTGTTAAAACTGGTGGAAAGGATGACATACATGGGAAATGCTTGCTCTCTGTATATGCATTAGGGCCACAAATACTGGGGAGGGAGAAGAGCAATTGAAACAGAGGGCAGTGTTGGTTCAGGAACAGTCAGCTGCTGTTAGTAGCAGCAAAAGGCAATTGTTGAATGAGCTGAAGGTAAAATGGCAAAAAGGCTTCTATATGTGTAATGGCCTTCTCAGAGGTACCATGAAGGAGATGGAGCATTTTATTAATGGGAGGTAGTTGTTTATGATACTTTTGGAAGACATTGGCACGCAGGAGGTCCCTGCAGTTTGTGTGTTCCTAGACAAAGGTTGTGGGACACTTATTGAAGATTTTTGGGCACCATACTTTTTTAGGATAAATTTAAATGGCAGTGGTCCAGTCCACCAAGAGTTTTCACCTGATCATACTGTCACTGTGTGCATGTGCAACTCTTGGATGTAAACAGCTGCTGCATTTGACTCCAGAATAGGTTGTGTTTTAACCTGTGGAAGGACTAAGTGGTGTTTTTGGATAATTCTGTATCTCAACCTTGACTGCTTCCAAGGTGTTTGGGGGTGATATAGGAAACATAGGGAGCAGGTGCTTGCTTGAGGAGATGGAGGTGAAGATGAAGACTGAAATGACTGCTTTTTGACAGCATAAAACTGTCTTCCCTTCAGAAGAGAATGATAATTGAAAACCTTTCTTGGAAGTCTTGAAGGTGATCTGGGGCGTTTGCATTATTAGCCCACCTCTCTGCGGAAGAACCTTTGATTTGTCTTTTATGGAATAGGGCACAGTGCTAGCACTGACTTTGGATGGGAGCCCAGGTATTCTTTTCTTCTTTTCTTTGCAAAGAGCAGGTGGAAGATGACAAGTAAATGATGACATTATTACGCTTGCACTTTAATAGTTTCCAAGGAACTTGCAAGTAAGCGAAGGCAACACATGAAATATTCATGGTTTGCCTTTGCTCTCATACAAAAGGTTGAAAGCTTCCAGAGCCAGAGTTCAGGGTATATGAAGCATATGGAAATAGCACCTGCAGCGTTGCCAGAAGGGCTGATGCTGACCTTTTTTGGAATGATAAATAATTTTTATATTTCTTCTTTTATCTCAATTGAAAAAAGAGATCTTGTTTCCACACTGAGGGTTCAGTCCCTTTGTCTGGAGGAGGCTTCCCTCTAGATCTCTAACCTCTCTCCTCTAAAGCCATCACCCTTATTTAAAGGTAAAATAAGGTTTTGAAGGAAAATTTCCCTTCTGTCTTTCCCCCCCAAGTTTATAAAAGGACCACAGCTTAAAGTGTTTGTAAATGAAGCGAAGAAAACGGACACTGCAACAGCAGAATTTTTACAACTGGTTATACTCGAGGGGAAACTCTGTCTTCCAGTACAATGCTGTAGATCTGTAAGCAAGAGGAATGCCCAGCTTGCTCTACATAATGTTTTTTGCACATTTCCTCTAAGGGCCATGCTTTTTTCTCACAGCGTTTTTTAGTAACTCAAAAGCAACAAAAGTGTCTATATACCTCCCTGCTGTTTTCACTCCAGGCCTTTCTCTGTTCTGGCCCTTGACCGACATTAATTCAAGATCCTACTTTTTCTTGTCTGCTGTAACTGACTGTCTAAACGTGAAGAGCAGGCATGTGAAATCATGTAGCTCTAAGGGAATAGGTGCTTGCCTCTCGAAGCACCCTGTGTCCTCCTGCTTCTCACTGCTGTCCTGCCATGGATGGAGAGATTTGTGCCTCGTGTTGGAGCAGTAAATTCTTGCAGCTTCCCCCATGTGCAAGCCCCTGCAGGGAGTGGGCAGGATTTGGTGATTCGATCCATAGGTGGGAGCTTGGCACTGTGGCCAAAGCACTGTCAGCAGTGAGTTATGCCAAGGAGCATTTTGTCCTGGCTGCTTGTTACTGCTGGTGATATCTGCAATACAAGAAAGGCAGGGAGACACGCATGTCTGTGATGCTACTTTCTCTCCAAGTGACTACAAAACTAGTCAGGACTTCACCTGGGAGCTGAAGACTGGTAACCTCTGCTAGCAGGGCTCAGGGCAGGGCTGTTGTTGGTTAGAGGGCCTAGAGCTGAGCATCAGTGTTTACCCTCTCATCTGCCTAAGTCCAATGTGTACTGTGTATTGCATAAATAGGTGCTGCTGTTGCTGCATTGCATCTCCATGATCCCCTGGATGTTTGCTTTTGAGTGATGTGATCAGGGGCTCATTGACTCCCTTCTGTTCATATCCAGGAGTAGTGCGAGGTCCTTTTCTACTCAAAGCTATGCTCACTAGTACTGATACCAAAAGCTAGTGGCTTTAGTTCAGTGTGGGTGTGAAGTCCCAGGAGGTAAGTGGCTCCAGCCACATCGTGCTGACTGGCTCTAACAGCCAACTCTGTGTGTAAGCAGGTTCCTTCTGTGGGTTAAAATTCCCTGCTCAGAGAAGCAGTTGGTTCACTGCAAACTCTCATGCCAGCAGAAGGGTCAGGCAGTACTGGAGTGACCAAGTGCTGAGGGAACTGTAATAGGTTGTGTGCTTATGTCCTGAACCACCTTCTGTAAGGGTGATCACCTACTGTATCCTCAAAATGGTGATGATGAGTAGCCCTGGTGATCTGAAGCAGTGCTTGCTGATACATGTTTAGTTTACCTCTTTGAAAAAACCTATAGCTATGGACATAGCAAACAAACAGCCTTATGGCTCATTCTCTACCTGCAGAATGGGCAGAGCATGGTACAAACTTTGGTAATGTTACTGGGAGCCTGCCTTGAGTAGGGTTGGAGCATTGCAACTTGTTCTGGCTTTCAGGAGAGGAGTACCTTTTATGGGATGTCAGGGAAATGCAGCAGAACTTCAGGGATGACGTAGTTAAATTAATTTAACCAGCATTAGCATCCAGCTGTGACTCACCGTAATGGCTAAAAGTGTGGTTGCACAGATTTTAATATTGCATGTGGTTTACTTAAAAATAAAAAATGCATTTGCTTTCAGGAAGCTGACTTCTCAACCAGAGAGTATCTGCACTTTACTGCTGAAGTTTGGATTTCTCCTACATATTTTTACTTGCAGACAGTCATTAGTTTGGAGAATTTAACACCAAATTGTTCTTTGAATAGTGTCGCATACACAGAGCTAAAGCTGACTGGCCAGCTCCCAGTTCTCGTTATCTCCCTCTCTTGGTATTAGTAATGGTCTCTAAAGGATTCAAGTACCCAGCTACCCTCTTCTGTTCTCTGCTGGGGTTAAAGGAAACCAGTAGTTGTGAAAACTTAATGTTTGGAAGTAAAATTAAGGGTGGAGTGATAATAGAACGAATAGTAGAAGAGCAGGTAGTCAGTCAATACATCCAGTCAGTGCAATGAGAGCAGTAGCAAGAGAGGAGCAATGATACAGAAACACTCTTTGTCTGTGAAACTTTCCTTTGTGTGGCTTGTGTTTTTCCTATGTTGGAGAATAGAGCACTGTTAGTGACTGGCATTAGTAGCTGAGCTGCTATGGGTAGATATGCCAAGGACATTATCACAGTCAGGAGTTGCAGAAGTTTGCAGATACTCCTCAGCACTTCAGCTGTCAACAATTCTGGCATTTTGGGATCCCTCCTCCTTTATTAATCTCTGCTGTGATTGATTTTTATTTCCTTTTTTTTAGTTCTTGTGTGTATGTGCGTGCTCTCGAGTAATGCTCCATCACGCCTGCCCTGCCATCAGTGCTGCGTGGCGCTGGAGGTGACATTTGCAATGTGTCAGCAATCCAGCAGCTTGGAAAGGCCAGTCTGCTCTGTTGAGAGTGGATCTCATCACCTAAATGCTACTGTTACAGCCTGCCCAGGAAGCAGGGCCTCAGGAGGGTTTCTTGAGCACTGGTCAAGGATAAGCCCAAAGAAATGAATGAATCTGCAGGGTATTTGTAAGAGGTGGAAGCTGAAGCAGAAAAAACAGTGTTATGAATAATGTGGGTCAACAGAAGGCAGTTTCTAAATGGCAAATGGCAATTAATTTTTTTCATCTCTATCCTACAATAGTCAAGCTAGAAAGTTGAATGCAAATATTTTGTGAAGACAGTTTCAGTTTTGAAAACAGCTTCCATTTCTGAAAAGTATTTATAAAATACTAAATAAATCCATTTAAAACGTGAGTGCAGGATGAAGCAATTAGGAAATGCTTTCGCTTCTCAAAAGAAAAAAATTAATAGGCTATGAAAATGAATGGAAAATATTTTTGTAGTGTAATTGAATATTAATTTCGTTAAAGACCTCTTTATTTTTCTTCCCTCCTCCCTTCTGTTTCCCTTCCCTCCTTCTCTTTCCCCCTTGCCTCCCCTGAACTAAAGGAGTTTGAAAGCCTTGGCTGTAGTACTGGCAAAAGCCTTCCAGCTCCATTTCAGTACAGTATTTCAGGACTGGGAGACCAGTGCACTTTGCTCCCTAAATCTTGAACTCACTAGAATGAATCTTGCTGTCTCTGTTGTTATCTTTATGCAGCCTAATTTCTTCTGTGGTTTTGTTCATACCGTTAGGATTTGTTCTGGAATTTTGTGTAGTTTGGAGAAGGAGTAGAAGAGATGGTGTAGTTTAGCCTAGATAAATGCCTTCCAGCTTTGAGTTGTGGTTGGTTTTCCTAATTACATGAGTGGTTTCATACTAGCAACAATAGAAAGAATAATAGTGTACCATGTTAGCTGGCACCAGAGCTTGGTAGAAATTGCAGTTCTATCACCAGCATTTTATTCCTTCAACATGTGATTGTTCAGATATGTGAATAAACCTCTGACGGTAGGGCAATCATTTGACCTATGCAGTTTGTTCTCTGATTTGCCACCTAACAAGCAAAATACCTCTGCTTTCTGCTCTCATTGAAGGTGAGAGAGAAAAATTTCATTTCATAAGTATTTGATGTGAACAATATTGGGGTCAATTGATCAGGATACTCAGATGTACTGAGGTATGGTGAAGTGTTGCGTCAAATCACAGCTACTGTTCTCCTTGGTGACAGGCAGCAGGAGGAATGGATGCTGAATAATAGCTAGTATGCTGCAGTGCATGGTACAAAAGGGAACACAGCAACAAACTGTGTCATACTGATGGTAGCTCTAGCTATAAAGTGAGGGAGTGAGGTGCTGAAGTCATCCTGTCCAAAGCTGATGGATGAGTTGCTTCCACTTTTTCTTTGAATGATCTGATGAGATTTATTTAAAGGTGGAACAGAACATGAGGAACTGTAGGAGGAAGTACTCAAAACTGTGCTCTAACAAATCACAGATGGACCTGTGAGAGGTGGAGGGTAAGTGGCTGGCTTCTGCTGTCCTGCCTTCCTGCCTCTCCCTTTGGAGCTCATGGAGGGACCTGCTTGCTGCCCTCTCACTCTACTGCTGGGTGGTAGAGAGGAATGGCCTGCTCACTTCATCACTTGTGGTCTAGAGCTTTTACTGTCTTTGCATACAGGCCAAGGTAGGTGACTGCTGGATCTGTGGGAGAGCTTGTCCAGAACCTGAAACGTGTCTGTGTGTCCAGCAGCACAAAGAATGCTTTCAATATGGTGTGCACTGCTGAGCGTTAGGGTTTTTGTCAGCTGAGAATTTATAAGTTCAGATGCACTTTAATGCCTTGCTGATGAGAGCTGTTATCACAGGATGGTGGTAGGAGAGCTGGACTCTAAGCTTAGGACAGCTGACCTTTCCTGAGAAGAGGTGCTAGTTGCACACACTTATAAGAAGCTGGTCCTTCCAGTAAAAGAAATCTCTTTTGTGTCTAATCCTCCTAGCTAGTTTAGCTTTGGTCTGTGTATAAAGGGCCAGGCACTGCTGGTGGGACTGAGAACTTTTCCACTTGCTGATGTCTGTCTATGTTATCACTGAGGAAAGTGTTCCAAGAAAGCCCTGTGAACACTTCTTCTGTGGCTGATGAGTTAATACTGAAGACTCATCATCACCTCCTTCTATCCCTTTTTTGTATGCATCTAAATATGTATCTGGGGGCAGGATTTGTCATTAGGCAGTGGAAATAATCTTAATTCAGACTCATGTTCTGATGTCTTCTAAGAGAAGTTTCAGCATCTGTTTTATTTGCATAATTGAAGTGCTCAGCATTATTAATGACTTGGCAGCAGTGTCTGACCTAGGAATTTTATTGTGGATATAGCAGATTTTATGCCGTGAAGATGGGAAGGAAAGGAGTTTGCGCAGTGTAGGAGTATGGTTGTTTTAATGACAGTGAGCAAACAGGATGAGGAGGGCTTTACTAAGGTGAGAACAATCTCATGCTGCTATGTTTTTGTAGTCAGTCATGACAGCAGGTTTGACTGCAGCATTCAGTTCTCCTCTCCACCTTTCCAAACTTTGTGTTTCTCACATTGTTAGCAGGGAAATGAGCTGCATGGCACCCGTGTCACCCAGCAGTGTGGTCACGGTCCAAAAGGGACAGTGTGAGCAGTTATTTCCCTTGAGTGAGCGTTATTTAAATCTAGAAGCTTGTGGCTTAGGACCTGTGCATGTGCTAAGGCTGGCCTAGGTTGGGGGATGTTTTTGCTTTACCCTGACTGCAGCCTGCTGCTCTGAGTGCTTTTCTGCCTTTGTGGTTGCACAGCTCTTTGGCCATCTCACAGTGGGCTTTCACCTTTCCAATATACCAGTGGGGTCAGGAATGGATATCTCTTTTTCACTAGGAACTTTTTTGGGGTCAGACTGAGTGTTTGGGCTGGAACTGAAAACTGGTCCGTCAAAAAGAAGGCTGCGAGACGTTCATTATTGTCTTCATTTTCATGTCTAAACTTGTTTGAAAATAACTGCCAGTGTCTCTACTACCCCAGTAGCTGTAAAAATACTGCAGTCAGGCTCCTGCCTTGTGCTTTCTATTTCTCTACAGGTGTCCAAAATCAGCTGTTATGTGTCATGATCACTATGTTACACATGAGGAGACTTTGTGACAAAAAGATTAAGTGTTTTACTGGTGAAAAATCAGAAATGGGGCAAACTGCCAGATTTTCTGATCCAGAAACTAAGGAAAAGAGCATTTGGGAGCTGATCTGTTGAGGTATGCTCAATTTCCTCCAAACTCTCCCAGATAAACGTCTCTAAACATTCTCTTAGATTCTTCCAAGGATGTGTGTTTTGCTCCAGGGTAAATTGTGTCAGTACTTCATCAGCTCTATGCATGGTGACATTTTCATGTTGCCTGACTTAAAAAGGGCAGTGATGAAACTCTTACCTTGGTTACTGCTTTAAGCTTGAGGAGACAACAGGAGAGCATCCTTGAGCTTGTCCTTGTAGCTACGTTGCCACAAGTCCTCTGCTTTTTCTGCAGCAGGAAGCAGATTTTTCCCAATAACATATGTTTTCTCTCATTAACATGATACCACGACAGCATAATGTCCCCCCTATAGAGGAAAAGCGGCTGATAATGCATGACGTCTGTCTAGTGTAGCCTGAACTGACTATATTTGTATCCATGAAGTAGACTGCACTTGCGTCAGCAATATTAGCAACTATTAACAATATTAGCAATCTTAATATATAACAGCAATATTAATAATATAACAACAAAATCAGCCATATTAACAACTATTAGCAGTAGCTGTTTGGTTCCCTTGCTGCAGTGTGCAAGTGGTTCACAGACTTAAGAATCCTTAGGAGTCTTGCAAGGCAGGACAAGTCTTTCGCAGTTACCAATGGCTTGGTCAGTAAAAGCAGGAAAACTATGCCAGGCTTTTATCTCTTCTCCAGGTATTGGGAGAGGGATGTGTACAGTCCTGGCTGAACTGCTGTGGAGCCCAGTGCTGACAGTGGGTAAGGACAGATCTCAAGTGAGAAGCATTGACCAAACTGTAGGGAGCCAATCCGGAGAACAGCAGAGGGCAACAGACAGCTTCAGGACGGAGTGAATGCTTCTTCCCTTGTTCCTGTCTTTTGGCTCCTGCTATTAATTTTCCAATAAACTGAATGATTTATTATTTTTTTTAAGAACCAATTAATTGCTTAATTTCCCTTTGCCTGGCTCTTCTGTTGCACTGGGGCACAGCAGGGAGGCTGTGTGTGGAGGAAATGCCTGCTCTATTGGCTATTTCTAGGGAATTAAAGACCCGAACAGTAGCTAATCAGTGTTTTAGCTGTAGTTTTCAATATTCTCTCAGTGTTAATGTTGATAATAGATAGCTGGCCCAATTAAAACAAAAAATTATCAAAGTGTGTTTGAAGTGCCCTTAGGTAATTCTGTGTGCATTTGGTGGAGAACAGCTAGGAAAACAAAATTTGACCTTCTGCAGAACAAAATCATGTTACAGAGGATGGAGACAGTAGGAGAGTAGGAAGTAAAAATTGATAATAATAAGTCGTAGCAGAGATCTGGCTGTACTGGATCATTTGGCTGTTAAATGTAGTGCCCTGCTTATGGCACTGAGCAATAAATGGGTGTTATGTTTGAGTCATATAATCCTCTATGCTGGTTTTTCAGTGATATCCAGAGGCAGAGAAGTAGGTATCTTTCTGACCCTGAAGGCAGTTAATTCTCATTCTGAAGCATGAGATTTGATTACTGTTATCTTAGCTGCTGCAGCTATTGACAGTAAAATTAAGCAGCTCTTTTTAAAGCCTAGACTTGTTCTGAATGTACTGTCCATTTAATGGGGTCAGCTTTCACCGGTGCGTGAAGCGGTGGCATCAGAAGTTGGTAGAGGGTTGGATTTCTGCTGGGTTCTTCACACAGATGTGATTTCCCAAACACCCAGTGCTGTTGGGCATTGAATTTGTGTCTATGCTTGCTGTGATGATGTGAGCAAAAGTGGCTGGTTGCATATGACTGAAAACCGTCAGACACCAAGTCAGCATTTGCTCCTGCACTTGGCATGCTGTGTTGTTGTGGTAACGACATACACAGGTGGTAATGTTGCTTTATAAAATCAGGTCCCTCTAATTTAGCATAGAAGTACTGGTATCAAAGTTGAGAAGTTCCTGCTTTGATTCTGTGTGTTAAGCTGCGTGCAAGCTAATCATTTTCTAAGAGGGTGCAGAAGAAGTGCTAGTTCACAGCATGAGAAAGCGGTGGCAATTAGGAGAGGGAGACTTCTGTTCTGAAGTCAGCAGTGAGTTTTAATGGTGGAGATAACATCTTTTGGGTCTGATATCTAGGCTGTGGTCAAGCTCATGTGTCTTGATTGTGTTCTTAACACACAAAAACATCTAGCTGAAATCCTGTGCTTTGTGTATCTTGTGGTACCTACGTACCATTAGGTATCATTTTAAACTCCTGAAGACTAAGAGGGCTATCTGTTGTTACTTGCCTGGCCTTAATGTCACATCAGCAGACATGAAATGTGCTGTGGTTGTTAGCAATGGCCTCTGGGTACTAGCCAGACTTCGACATGGGTAATTGTACCATATCAAATCAAAGAAGCGAAGTCAGTTGGATGGCATAGTCATCTTTGCTCTATCAAGTTCTTAGAGCGACAAAGCTTTGTAAAACTGCATCTCTGCACTCATGAAGAGGAGAAGTGGGAGACTAAGAGATTCGCTTTGAGTTTGATGAAGGCTCTGAAGTGCTGAGAACTGTGAAGTCTGTGTTTTTGGGGTGCTTTAGGAGTATAGTACTAGTACCAGGTATCAGAAGGACCTGTTTGAAAGCTCACTATTGCTATAAATGGTAAAGTCTGAGTGCTGTTATTTCAACAGGTTCTGCAATACAAGTGATAAAAAGGAAAGATCAACTTTTTGTTGGCTTGCAGGACCAGTTTCATTAAGGGGAGATAAAGAAGATTTTCCTCTAAGTCGTGCTTTAGCCAAAGATTTCCTTTGCGCCACAGAGCAAGGCACTAAGCTCACGTCTTCAAGGGGATCTAGATGCCTGATACCAGCTTAATTTCAGTGGCTACCAAGTGCTCGATTAGGAGCTAGAGCTATGTGAACCTGGTATCTCAGGCCCCAGGAAAGTTGCTCAGTATAAAGCAGAGGTGGCATGCAAAGAAGATGCAGTTATTTGTGAAAACACCTTCATTGGGCATGATCACAGAATAAGCTTGTTCCGTGAGGTGTTGCTACATTTATTTAAAAATGCATTTCTTGCATGAATCTGTTTCCCTTTGCATTCAGGTCTTGATCTCTCTGCAGTTTAATTCTCCACCTGTAAAACAGAGATAACATCATCCATCGTTTTTTCTCAGGTTTGTAAGATCTTTGGGAGGCAGAGTTTGTCAATGTCCTTACAAAAAAACCTGACAATCCATAGGTTTGATCCTGTTTGAACCTAGAAATGCTATTTCTGTGTGATCAATTACTTGCAAAGGTACAGCCCAGAATCTGTCCTCTTGTGCTGAGCTGCATAGCTCTGATCACACAAGGGGAACAAATTGCTCCAAAACACTTTCCTCCAGCCCTTGCTGTGTTCTGGACCATGTGTCTGTCTGCTTAGTGTAGCCAAATCCAGCACTCAGAAGTAGTAAATGAAATGACCTAGATACTGAGAGAGACTTTGAACTTATTATCCAAAAGGGAGTTAAAAGACAAAACTTCTGAAAACCCCTCATAGCTGGCTTTCTAGATCTTCTACTCCTTAACTGCAGATTGAAGTGCCAATACCAGCATTATTTTCTCGCATTAGCTTCTCTAGGGGCATGGCTTACTGGACTCTATTAGCTGGTGCTGGAGGATGAAGTGCAGCTAAGGTTTGCAAGTGTTGTATTCTGAACTATACTCTGTCTTCAGAGGCAGCATTATTGTTTGGGCTATACAACATTAAAATTCAAAGTGAAGCTGTAATGTTGCTGGACAGTTCTGGGCTGCAGCTGATATACTGGCTGTTAGTAGATGCTTACTCTGCTAGCAGTGTGCTTGAGGCCACATTTGTGGCATTGCACCAACAGCCTGCAAGCCATGCATTATTAATGGACAAAATTCTTGAGGAAAGGAGTGCATTAGTGCCTTTTGCTGGTCTCACTTCTGCAGAGAACTGGGAAGCACTCAGCACCTCCTTGGCAGCTTGCAGAGTTGGATCCTGGGTTCGGAGGGGCTCTGCCCAGAAAACATTCTCCTTGCAGATAAACTAAAAAGATGTTTTGACAAGTCATAGCACAGAAATACTCCCCTTTCACCTCAGTCAGGAGGCCTGCGTAGTCTGTGCTGACGGCTGGCACCAGTGTGTCAGTAGTATGAGCCCCAGTGGACGCATCTAGGAAGGTGAAGGGCTTGATGATTTGGAGATGTGTGTTGCAGAAGTAGTGAGGGATGTGAGGTGAAGCTCAGTTGGACCAAAACCTGGCAACTGTACCTGAGCAGTGTTCAGAAGTTATCTTACCCTGTGGGATTCAGATGTGAGTTCAGGTCCTGACTTGACTGCTGGCTTCTCACGTCAAGGTGTTCAAAGGGGAGTTGGCATTTACAGAAGAGAGTAATAGCAATTTCAGTTCTCTCAGACTCAATCCTGTAGGTTTCTGAATACTTCAGCTCCTCACTGGTAAAACAGGTATGAACATGCTTTTCAGGGCATCTGGTACAGTTGAGAACAAGCGTATTAATATACAGAAGGAATCCAGCTACAATGATGGTGAAGGTCATGAAATGCCCAAATCAGTGTTCTCGGGCAGATCAGGCATTCTTCTTTCAGTCAGAGTGGAAATAACTACAGTGTTTCAAACGTTAGATACCATCTTCCCAGAAGGCAGATGTGAAACTGCATAAACATGAGTAAACAGACCTAGCTTGAGCAGTTATTTATCTGCACAATTGAGTCTAGTTTTGAGCTGTTAAACCCATTATGTCACTAAAGAAGGCAACACCTGGTTATCTTTTTTCTGGGCTTTGAATGTTTGTCATATCAGGTGGAATGGTTCAAATTTGTGGGGCATTATATTAGCATTTGGTGCTTTTCACATTGTCATCTCTTTCATTTTAATGGTTTGCAGTCACTTAAAATAATAATAGGAAAACTTGAAAATGTTTTCCTCTTTCCACCACACATATTTTCTCACATTTTGCTTACCAGCACCCCACCACTGCCCCTCCATTAACAAATATGTGCAGAATCACTTATACTGGTACATGGCATCAAGTATTTTGTGGATGGTGAGCTTCATCTGCTGATGACCCTGGGCTGGGGAAACCTTTTAGACCAGCCTTCAAAGTGACATACTAGAACCTTCTAAAGACAAAAGGAACACACACCACACACTCTTGCTCTTTTTTCTTTCAGGTGTAGTATGACTTGCACAATTTATTTGGTGGGTCCACATTTGAGAAAGATATTGTTCACCTTGGTGCTACAGAACTACTGTCTTAAAGATCTGTTATCCCTGAAGGTTTCAGATACGTTTCTTTTGTGGAGTTGGTGACTTAGAGAATATCTCCCTCCACAACAACAGCAAAAGGTCAGACACTGGTTTTTGTGTTGTTTTTCCTCTAAGCCCAAAGAGGAATTTAGGCTGGGATAATAAATTTAAGTCTGCATTTTGTCTGCTTTGCATAATCCCCTCTCTTTGTGCTTGATGCACTGGTGGTGTTTAAAGTGTTGCTTTGGCTCATCCCAGATGTGATTATTATCACTTTTAATTATTGATGAAGTAATTATTATCATAATTTACTTTGACCTTTCTGGAGTCCATCTCTCCAAGGGGCTGAGTTTGTGTTCCTTCTCTGTTGTGAGGAATAACAACTTACTCTGTCCAGCAGGAGAGACAGCTGCCTCTGGGTTGGAAAGCAGTGACTATTACGTACCACCACTGAACACCCATCCATAGTGTCTGGGTAGCCCAGGAAAACCGTGGATATTAGCTGTTTGCATTTTGGTTAGATTTGGGGAAACTTCCCATTTTAAACATGGGGACACTAGCCACAGGGTCAAGTGTGGCTAGTAAACTGGAAGGGCTAAGGTATCTAAAGACTACACTTAAGCTCTCTCTGAGGGTAACTGGCATCCTCTTTTGACAGGATTCGTTGTTCCAGTAAATGGGATAAAGCTGGTGTTGTGGACAAAGATGCTTACTGTGGGCTGTGGATGTCTGAGACACTTTTTTTGCAAGGGATCATGCAAACAAAGTAGTTTTCAGCCCTGTTCTGTCTCACCTCTGCTGACCCACTGCCACTACTGAATCAGTACTGCTGTTCCCTGGGCACCATACTCTTTGCTTTACTGTGGTCACTGGATCCCAGTATTATTGCCCTCTGCTATAATAGTGCATGTATTAAAACCATGCTGGAGACCATTTTATAGCCTTCATTACAGCAGAATCAAGGCCCTAATTCTCCCTTGGAGCAGAAGTAAACAGATTCAGACCTCATGAGCATTATATGCCTTTTGGACAGATGAGCTAATTTTTGTTGTGACAGTGTAATGTGTGACCCAGTTTCAAAGATGTAAATTTTTCATGTCTCCTGATGCTAGCAATAATGTGGAGTTGGACCAATCTTGGACTGGCTTTCTGATATTAATAACCCCCATTTATTTTTTTCCCAAGTGGGAATAGCTTGAGAACACATGCTGTAATTGTTTATAGGTGTGAAAATGCTACCTTATTCTTAGTAGAGCATGAAAGAAGTCAGATTTGGACAACTAGCTCCTATGCCATTGGTCTTCCACAGCAATTTTCCTCTGGGGCAGGGTGCACAGATGCTGTGTTGGTAGGTTGTACTAGAAATACATGGGGGGAACAAATGGCTGTGGCAGGCAGCCACCAAGTCATGTTTGCTGTGGAAAAAGGGATCTGGCTGTAGGTAATATCACTTATTTAGGATGTTGAAGTGTAGTGTGGCAAGGGCACTTTGTGTGAGGAAGCAGTCCCTGCTTATGACCTTTCTTTGGGTTGAGTTTTTCACTGAGACTTTTAAGGAAAAGCTCTCTTAGCCCCTCTCCTGGTTGCCAGCTGTGAGAATTGTGAAGTTGGGAGAAAGCATCCTCTCTTCTGGGTGTGTATTTTATTACCCTTCTTGTAACAAAGACAAATTGGACAGTGTCTGCTGCCCCAGGCCCTGTGTTTGGGTAGCAGAGAGAAACATCACTTCTATAGTCGCTGTCGGCTTGTACTCGCAATTCTATTGGTAGTGTGGGATTACCAATTGCTTGTTCTTTCAGGCCGGTAAACTTTAGAAGACTGGCTGGCACAGGTGTCTGGTAGCTATCTGAAAGTCTCTTTGGGTTTATTTTGCTGAAGTAACACTGGTTTATATGAGTTGACAGGTATATGGAAAGCAAGGTTTCCCAGAGCAGCTGTTGTGTTTACATGCGTGAAATCCCTGTATTGTCACCCTTGAGGAGTAAAATGCTCAAGACTGCTAACCTGATCCCCTCACGAGTGGGTCTTGCATTTACACAGCTCTCCCTGCACTTGAAATGTGCATTTTATATATATTTTTTTACTTCTATCTCTTCCCTGGGCACACCTGCCCACTCTTGATCTAGACAACAGCATGCTCAGGAACAAGCAAGTTCCTTCCATGAAAGGCAAAACTGAGTGGTGCAAAAACCGAGACACCTTACTGTTAGGATATTGAATTATTTAACTCCATGCACATCAGTAACTTGTCATTCATTACAGCAGAATTTGGTGGGTATATGAACTTCATTCAAGCTACTGTATGCTTGTAGGAGAACGGGGTGGGGAGGGTAGTCAGCTTCATAGAGGAGGACAAAAGGCCTTAACTTAGTAAGATACAAAACATTAAGGAGAATTGGACATTAAGGTGGAGTTCAGGATGACTTTTCTTACAAGTAGGAGTAGAAGCAATAAAATATTCTTTTACTATTTTAATGACCGTGGCATGGCTTGAATTGCAAAGGTCACCCTGAGATCTAGAGGAAGAAAGAAAAGAGTATGATCAAGGGAGCAACTCCTTCCATTTTCTCTGCCATTATCTGGAACCAAGGTTATATTCTTAGCACCAGGCAGCTATGTAGTGTGATTTAGCTTTATTACTTTGTATGTACCTAGGTTTTTCTTTGGAAGATGGTCAAACATATGTTAAAATATCTGTTTTTCAGGGTGATGAGTGTCCACAGTACCACCTGGCAATAATGGAAAGGCATCTAACAGATCTAGTGTGGATTCTTTCACACAAGAATTTCCCACACTCCAGGATATTCAAGGTGGCATCCCACCTTGCTGTTGTGTAGAAGGATTAGGAATTACCAATCTTTCCATACTGGTTGCATCCTGCTTGTGTTATCTTGAGCACATAAAACAGACTGTGGTGTCTCCCTGCTTTAGAGCTGCTTAGAGCTAGTTTCTGGCCATAGTATCCCAGTCTCTTGTGTTCCTTGACACACAGGATGGAGTTCCACCCCTATGTCCTTTGCACAGGCTGAAGTACTAGCAAAACAAAGAGGGGAAGCCATCTAGCACTGCAGATAGATCCAGGTTCCTTCGGGATATCCATCAGGACCTGAGATGCATCTTTAAAGTAATCTTTGGACATGTGGTTGAATAACAGCTGGGAATTTGGCTTTTTCCACCACCTCTCATGGCCCCTCATGTGTTGATAGCTGGAGCAATCGTGTTCCTGCTTAGGGGGATTGCAGTGCTGTGATTAGAGCAGGTTAGGAATTTGCTGATGAGCTTTTTGTTGGATGCTGTTTCCAGTGCCTGCTTTATTCATTCTTTTTGGGTTTTCAATCTACCTGTCAGCTCCTTATTCATTATTTGAAGCTTTCTGTTCTCCAAATGGTGACCTTTTCTAACAGGAGAGTGTAGGAAAAGAGCTGGCTTTCCTAAGAAGTGATTTATACAAAGGAGAGTAAAATACCCTAAAGAATGAAATAAGAAAAGGGGGGGGTGGAATAGACACAAAACCAAAAGCAATCCATTTTTGAGCATGGCAGTGGCAGAAGTCAGGAGGCAGTGCTACAAGCCTGGATTAAATGAGAAACCAGCCTGTATTGTGCTTACAGAAGGCAAATACTAAGGTTATTACATTAGCTACACCGGCAACAGAGCTGCTCTTGCTATTAACCTGAGGATGCTGATATCGCACTGGCTGGGATTTTAGGTAATTGTGCCTGTGGCAGATGCTCCTGAAAGGAAAAAAAGAATACCAGCTTCATGTGTTTTGCTGATGAATACAAGGTTTTTGTGGAAATGGAAATAAGGGAGTGTCTTAGATCAGTTGATAAGCACAGTTTGTGCCCATTTTGTAATGGATAGACATCCATGTGACAGAACCTACAAGTGCAGTTGGTAGAAATGGTTGGTGTCTTCATAAAGCCTGAATGGTCATGAAAAATCGATTTGTGCTCTTGCTTTTGGAGATGAGTCTCCCTGAGCTGATGCACACTGCCAGAGAATGATGCATAAACAACTTGCCCTGCACTGCATACCTGTTGTGATGGCAGATAAATGACTGTTCTCTGATCTTGTCAGTCTGATGCTTTTCACGAGCACAAGACAGGGAGAACCGTAGTTGAAAAATTAAGAACGTGTCATTTTTTAATTGCCACTAAGACTGTCACATTAAGGTTAATGTCTGAATAGCTTAACTTACCCAGAAATGAAAAGTTAGGTACAGAAACTTGGGCTAAATTTATCACCACAACTGAATTTAAGAACCAGAACCTATCTAGTGAGTTACACCATTGCCTTCCTTTATGGGGATAAATTAACTGTATTATAGTCCACATAAATTGTATTTATACCACACAGATTTGTTAGGGCTGTATATCAGGAAGCACTGTCTTCTCTGCTAATGACAAAGTTGCTTTGGCGTTTCCAGAGCTTGGTGTATTGAAGCATAATCCAGCTATTTCTCTGCTCTTTTTCCAGCACTGTCATCTTCCTTGGATATTTTTTGCCCAGTGGCTGTGTTTTCCTGTTGCTTCCTGCGTTCTTGCTTCCTTTCTATGTGAGGACAGGGTGACAGTGACTCTTGATGCCTGCCACATTTGACAGGGATTCTTTTAATACCATTGGTGAAATATCTGTACAAGTATTTGTTGAGGACTGAAAGGGAGTCAGGTTAGGCTGTAGGAAGGAGAAGAGGAAGATAAGTCTCGACTGCACTCTCAGTTGCTTGCATGTGAATCTGTAAGTTTCTCTGCTATATTCTGGTTTTCCTTTTGGGTCACTTAGGCCAGCAGACTTCATTGTGTCATCTTTTACTTCCGAAACAAAGATCAACCTCATTGTATTGGAAAAGAGTCAATAACAGAACCTTATTTAATACCCTGAATGCTAGGAACTGGACTTCCTACACTGAAGTTTGTGGGTCAGGCCCTGTTGCATTGCATGTGCAGTGTACTCGGTGCACTAGGGAAAATTAGAGTTGTCTCATGGCATGTAGCTTTGGAAGACTTGCTCCTCCTATGTACTTAGTGCACAAAGTCAGACTGGATTTGATTCTTACTCATGCTATTTGACTACAACTGCCTTGCTTCACCTTCCCACTTCTTACTAAGCTGGTTCTTTTCTTTGTCCATCCCAGAGGTGTTGTTCATCTTTTATTCTATGGAAGTGATTATCTCCTGAAAATCTCTCTCCCTCTGCACATAAGTCATACCAATGTTACCTCCTCCCTCTGGCCTGCCAGCAAATACACAAACATCTAGTCCAACTGATCCTTTCCCCTAGTTTACTCTCACTGTTTTCAATCTCTCCTTTAGCAATTGAACTCCACAGTGCACTAAGCAAAGGTCTTGCAGAAGGGCTAGTGTTTGCAGGAAGCAAATCCCTTCTGCTTCAACAAGCAGGATTATATGTAGCCTGCAAGTTACACAAAGTAATCCTTGGAGTGCACTGGGTGCTAGTAGGGTCTCAGCATCAGCTCTGTGGCCAGTTTTAAGTTCACTTAAAGAAAGATAAAAAAAATTAGAGAGGACCTGAAAGAGAAGGATGAAGCTGTTCAAACACAGGGTAACCTGGTTTACAAGGAAATCTTGAATCAATGGGAGTTGTATAGCTAAAGAAGACGAGCAGTGATAAAATAAATGGAAAAGGCAGTTGTTACAGGTAATAATCTTTCACCTGTACCTGTGAAGGATTGGATGAGAAATTGTATGCTTAAAATACAGCAAGGAAGGAATTAGTGCATATGAAAAGGTTGTAACGATAAAGTGATTGCAGCCAGGTATAGATCCTTTGGAAGTTGCAGCATTTCTGGCATCAGAGATATTTAAAACCAGACTAGGCAAATATCTGTTACGAGTGATTCAGAGAAAGTAGATCCTGCTTGGGGAATGGAGATTGGTTAGATGGCTCTCCAGCTCTCACTAGTTCAAGTGTTTTATGCTTCCAAACGTGAGTGGTGCTCCAGGTTTATTACCTGTTGTAGTCATGGCAGCAGTTTTTGGTTCCAGCTGCATCTCTTAGTGATGTCAATGAAATCTTGATTTGCAAGAACTGGTGTGTAGCTTGGCTTTTCCTTCAGGCTTGTTAAATAACAAGAACCTTTGGGGTGACTTGTCACGTTTTTTCCTGATACAATTACATGTAGGCCTTTGAGACAGAAATACTGTATAAATCTGACAGATAAGACCTGCTATCATTTTCATGGGTTTTCTTTAAGGGAATGCACAAGTACTTTCTGATTGCTATACATATAGGTACAAGTTTTCAGTCTTTTCCTGGAAAATAGGAAGCACTTCAAAACTGGGTCCCTCTAAGCCACTATAACTAAAGCAGGTAATTGTATTTTTGCACTTTTCCCTGTGCCAAAGTAATTTCTGGAGGATAACACTGCAGCTGCGGCGATTGCATCTTTACCGCAGACTGTGGGACGAATGATAAGAAAAATGAATTTAAGCAGGTTGGTGCAGGCAAAACTGTAGTGAGGGCTGAATTAAGCTATGTACAGCAGAGGGAGAAACGGAAACTACTTTTGTGTGGTAGTAGGTGGCAACAAGGCCTGTGTGGGGGGCAGAGGGAGAAGGCTGAATAAAGGTGGGAGAACAGTGAAGGACATCTTAGTGGAGCACAGCTCAGAGGTGGAGAGTCAGATAGGGTTCTGCTTTCTGCCTTACCAATGGTTCTTGCTTTTGTTCAGAGTATGGCAATTCCTAGGTGCCCACTGAATCTGCTGGTATTTCCATTTGTTGGGAGAATAGTATCCTACTCCAGGCTTGGTAAAGAAAGTTGACTCATTTTACTACCTTGCTGCTGGGCAAACAAAAGGCATTTAACACATCTGAACTGTAACAGCGTATAGGTAGCTGTTGGAGGTAGCTAAGCTGCTAGCCTGAATTCTCAGGTGCATGTTGCCAAAGCATATTCCTGACATTCAAATGTAATGAAGCTTGAACAGCGGCAGTGCACTGTAAAATCCCCATTTTTTTTGTGATTTCTTACTTTTGGTTTTCCCTGCCGTGTCTCCTCCACCTGAGGTTGCAGTTGCACGCTCCAAGTTGTGTTACTGCTCTCTGAGCATCCTGTGAACTCAGCAAGCCACCACAGTCCCAGTGGGCTGGGCAGCCAGCAGCTGTGCAGGACAACAATACCACTAACTAGCAGGAGGCTGAGGCTAGACCTCAGGTGTTCATTTGGAAGATGAAGATCCGTGTATGAAATCATATGTGGGCTAGGCAGAGGGGACTTTGCATTCCCCTTTTAGTGACAACCTCTAGAAGCAGCTTAAAGTTGTCAATGTGCTGTATTGCCTTCATGCGTATGTTTGAAGTGTCCAGACTCTGCATCTCTAGGTGCTACATCCCTTACAGGATAGCTCCACAGTAATTTTGACCTGTGCAGCATGTTGATGACTAAGTACACAGTGGCAAAGCAAGTGTGATCTGACTTTAAAACAAATTCACTTACTCCATTAAATCTCAACATGGATTCCTTTTCCAACATAGTGCCCATGTTGGGCAGTTGCTTCTGTGGGCTCTATAAATGCAAGCTATGCAGACAAATCAGTCTGTGGTCCAGATCTCAGGTGTGACTCCTGTGGAGGGGTCAGTGAGTTCCAGTAAGTGGAACGTGAAACTGCTTCGAGGTCTAAAGGATGCAGTTTGCTGTGTCTGATGTGTTTTGACAGGTAGGTGCTATCTCAGCCAGCTCTCGATGTAGCCTGGAGGCACTTCAGGTATTATTTGGAGCGTAGGCTGCAGTTCGAGATCAGCTATTGTTCATTTGTTCTGCTGCTGTGGCAGCTAGGCTTTGAGTCACAAAGACGCTGCCAAGGTCTATACTGTCTGTCCATAGATCTCCATAAGGCATTGGCTATGTGACCATGAAGCTTGCATTGGCTGGACATCCATCTGCCTGCCTACCTCCAAGGCTGCCTCTTGCCACATGATCCATGACTGCTGCTCACTGGAGAGCGATTATCATTATGCCCTTGTAATGCACAAGGTGGTTGTTTTTAAGAATGCCCTGAGGTGATGGATCTTATTCACACATTAACTGGGCAACACGTGAACTTTACTTTCTGGGCATGATACACAATCCACTTGTGTAGCAGGGAAGGAATGATGGTGGAAGGCTTTTTGATTCGCAGGCTGGTTAAGTTTGTTGTCTGTAAGGTTGGCTGCCAATAAGATGTGGTGAAAACTTGGCCTGTCTGAAATCAGTAGGGATGGGTCTCTTGTCTTACATCTCTCAGTGAATCACCCCTGTGCACAGATGTCCAGACACTGAACATGTGCGCTTACTGAACATATGCACTTTGCAAAGCCTCATTTATTGCAGATTGAATTCCAGCAGCCTTTGAAAACTATAGCATTAAATGTGATATGGGCCAGCAGGGAGAGGGAGGCGCATATTATATGTGATAAGAGGTAGTGTTTCCAAGGGTTTCTTTTCCCATGCTTAACTTTTGTTTGTTTGTTTACAGAAAAAAATAAATCAATGATCTGAAATTAAATTTGCATCTGCTTGATGGAATGAGGAAACCGCTTTATTTATGTTTTTTATTTATGTTTTCCAGATTAAATTATGTGAGTGGGGTTTTGTTCATTTTGCTTTTTGTATTTCAAAGACATGTTTCTGATTAAATTTAGGCAAGCTTGGTTCTGAAATATAATTTTGAAACAGAAAATCCAAGCTGTATAAGAAACCAGTGTGGAGACCAGATAACCTTATCAGCTGCTGTTTAGCTCTAACCTTATCAGACCTCTTTTTTTTCTCCTAGTCCTCCAGTAGAAGGGTTTATTAGGTTGGGTTGAAAATAGGACCATTCCTGTACTAGACTTAAGACTCCCCAAAACTGTACCCCAAAAAACTCCAGAATTTAGGGTACAGTGTAGAATTTATGCAGAGGAAATAGTCCTAGCAGCAAATACCATGGCTGCTTCATGTGCTACTTCTGGGAGGGTGCTACCCTGCACACTGCTGCCCTGCACACTGCTGCCCACAGCATCCCATATCTGGAGAGGATGTTTAGAGGTGTACTTGTTGGCTATGTGTGGAGTTGCCTGGGACAATTCATTCGTGTTTGTCCTAAGCTGTGTTACAACCCGCTGGGCTGTCTCCAGAACTGGGTTTCCATAAGCAGACTGTACATTTTTACTCACCTTAACTTGTGGGGGTTTTTTTCCTTTATACAGGAGAAATGGTGGCAGAGCATTTTTAGTTTGTTTTTTTTTTTTTTATAACAATCAACTATCTTAAGCAACATTTTAAGTGCACAGCATGATACACACAGGATTCAGGGCTTTACTGCTGTTATTCCTTATGCTACCCATTGACCAATGATGTTTCCATTTGAAGGGAGCAGAACTCCTTAAATCATAGAGTCATTTAGGTGAGGGAGGGTGGGGGATCTCCAAGTCTTCTGGTCCAGCTCCTGCTCAGATCAGCTTCAAAGCTGTATCAAGCTGTGATGTTAGATCAAGTTGCTCAGAGCCTTGCCCAGACAAGTTCTGAACACCTCCAAGAACAGAGATCCTGGGTCTCTGATGTAGCAGTTGCTCTCTTTAATTGTGAAGGACTTTTGTTCCCTCCTTCATACTTCCCTGGAAATTCACTTGGGGCACCTTGTGTATCATTGCCTCCCAACAAGGTTGATGCTTGTCAGTGAGACTTGATTCCCTTTTTTGTGATTCTGACTCATAAGTGTAGGGGGATCATAGATAAGGGAAGAGAAAAAATGCATCCCTGAGCTATTACTGTTTCTGAACGGGGCCAGCAACTTCCAGTTTGAAGGCTGCATAGTAAAAGTAAGATTCATTTTCTGCTAGCCTCCCTGTTTCATTAAATTCCTGGTCTCAGCAACAGATTCATTTTGGACTATTTACTGTTCTTGTTGCCATCTTTGTCATTGGAATGGGATATCAGCATGTTAATGCCTCATATAACCTGTGAATGATGGTAGAGCACTGTCGCTCTTTGACATTTTCAATGCTCTGTAATTTCATTATCTGGCCATTCTTCCCTTTCCCTGCAGTGTAGTGTGTCTGACATGGTGATTGCTACTTCTAATGTCTTTTTCTGCTACTACTTCCAAAGATTTTCCTCTGTCATTATTGGTAGTTCGTCTTTCCCAAGAGGAAGGTAATTCTTCAGATTAAAAAGAACTCTCTCTTACATCCTCAAAGTACATATATATATATATATAATTTTTTTTTCTAGTGGGAAAAATAAAAAATTGCTGCTTCTTTGCAATTTTTGTCCTGCAGGATTTTACAGTACCATGTTGGATATATAACCATCACTCTTCACTGTAACATAGTCACTTCCTGAGTGAAACAGGAAAAGTCTATAATAGAGAACTGTTAGTTCTGCTCTTGTTCTTCATACATCTTATTTCTTTGGGTGCCCTGATCTCTACCTGAAAATGCTAATACAAGCCAAACACTTAATTATTCTTATTGTAAAAATACATTTTGGAAAGCATGTTAAAACAGCAGAATATTTAAAAAGTGTCTTCTCATTCAGCTAGAGAACAGAGAGATGTATCTGCATGCTTTACTGCTCTCTGTGGTCCACTTCATACAATCATCTTGGCATTCTCAGATTCCTCATTATTGCAAGGATGGAGGACAGTGGCAGTGCCCTTGACTTTTCCTTTCCTGTCTTCCTATGGTACATTTCAGGGTTTTTTTTGGTGGGATGTTGATAGTTGATAGTTTTTGTTTGGTTTTTGCAGTGCAGGTCTGAAGTTTGTTCAGAGGAGTTGACAAGAGTCTTAGGATATTCAGGGTGGGGAACACAGGAGGTTTTGGGGATTGCTCTAGACAGTACTTGTCCCTTCTAGTCCTACCTTCCTATGACAGCGTAACGAACTTGTGGAGTGAGTGTATGTTGGTGACTGGTTGAAATCCTGCTTACAAATGTGTCTGGATTTCAAAGATACAGAGATCAGGGCTTGTTTTAGAAGAGTGGTTGGGACACTTATTGAATACTTCTAATTGGTACTAAACATTGTTGTCTCCACCCTTGCACACAAATTTCTCATTATGGCATTACTGGCGCTCCTGGGCATGAAGCAAGATGCCGTTGTGTTGGGTGTTGGACTGTGACACCTGTAAGACTTTAGATTTAGCTTGGATTGTGATATACTTGTTACGATTCCTTTGTCTGTAAATCTCCTAATCCCATGCCTCCCTCCCTCCAAGGCACATCTGAGTTGTTCTTGCACACTTATTAATTCTCTATTAATTCTGGACTCTCCAAGGGGCTGATGCAGTGCATGGAGATTTACTCAGTGGTAGAAATACAGGTTAGTATTTAGAGCTGTGATTGGCACCATTTGCAGTAAGGACTTTTAACTAGATAGATCCTTGTGCCAGACCCCCTGGTCTAATACAGGACATGGTGATGTACTGTCACTTGCACTAGAGCAGCCAGTCCTTGGGCTGCCAGTGTTGTCACGTGTCCCTGTCGAGGTTGGCTAAAGTGGACAAAGTGCACAGACAAGTGATGGGAGCATTCAGCAAGGTGGAAGATCTGACGTATGGCACAAATATTTAAGACTGAAATCCATATATGCATAAATGGCCAAAGGACTTCTGAAGTGTAAAGTGGGACGTGAATCTACATACCTGTGTAGTGAGGAAAGGGAATAGGTGGTTCTGAGGGTAGTTGTGAACAGGAGCTGGTAAGCACTAGCTTGGTGGAGAGGAGAACTGTTGGTGAAGGCTGTTAGACAAAAAAAGTCAGTCTATATGCTGCTGCTTTGTAACAAAAAGGAATAAGCTCACCCTTCTCTTGACTGACTAGAGGGGAATCCAGAGGAGACCAGGCTCCTTGGACTAGCTTTAACCTTTTAAAGAGAGGAAATATTTAAATTTAATGTCTAGAAAAACCTTTATGGAACTGAGTTCTCAACCACTCTGATTAATCTTGCTAAAAAGGGTACCTTGCTTTGCAGCTTTAAATCTGCTTTGGACAGAGTATTAGCAGTTACCCCATAGGGAACAGTCCTGTATTTTCTGGATGAGCTAATAGGCCTCTTGCATCTCTAATTTCTATTGTGCTGTGAAGATGTGGATGATTGTTATTAAAGGCCGTGAGAAGCAACTGGTCAGCTCATTGCCAAACTGCTATAATTCATGGGTGTTGTACAAGGGCTGCAGTTTGCTTAACATTGCAGTTCATGTATTCTAAATTGTTTCCATAGTGCTTGGCCAATAAAATTACAGGTTTATTATGTTCGTGCAGATCTCTTGTTTAATCAAGAATGCTATGCATGCTGTGAATGCAAAGCTGCTTCTCTAAAAATACCCCTTGTTCTCTTGATGTAAGAGCACATGAATCAAGTTGGTTTTATTTTTGTTTTATGTTTGAATGTAAATCTGGTATTCATGAATGTGAAGGGCTCGTGGCACCTGCAAGCACTAGCTGTTCAAGTGTGCTCTATGCTGTTCTTTGCTGGTGTAGTTACTGGAGAGACCTGCATCAATTTCTTTTTGAAAGGCTGGAGTGGAGAATGCCTTCATTCTGCTGTATTGTATATATAAATTTACAATTGGATATACTGTTCCTTTAACTAGGCTTGCTGAAGATTCTCTTTGGAGCACTTGTTGGTCCTGTTGTAAAAGGGCTCAGAGAAATATGTCTGTTTTGGGAGGTGCTTTGTAAGAAGTAGTTTGTAGATGGTCACCTTTGTGAAAGGACAGTCATAAAACAGCAGAGGCAAAATGGACCTTTGGATTTGTTCTTTAGTCTGTCACAGCTACTTGAAAGACTTGCTGCTCACCTTTTCCTACCTGTGCATCTTGCCAGGTAATACAAAGAACCTGTACAGAGTTGATACTTTGACAATATCAGCTTGAGTCAGTTTGGTCCACACCATGCTTCAGTCTCTGGTAAGATTCGGAACACTGTTCCTTTGCCAGCTCAATATTTACTCATGGAAAGCATGTTGTAGTTTGTCTTTGAACTTTATTCTCCCTTTGGAGCAGGGCCTCCTCATGATGAACTTCTGCATAGTCACAAAAGTAGAACAGGAGACTTCTGGATCTAGCTTATGTTAGTCCTCTGTTTTGGAAGCTGCTGTTAGAATTATTCTTAATGATGAGTTTTCAGCCATTATATGAAATTTTTAGTGGTGGGTGGGTTTGTTCACTGAAGGTTCATAGCACAAAGCAAGAACTTGCACTGGAACTTGTAGAGATGACCTACTATGCCCAAAGAGGAACTGGCAAATCTAATCCTTAGAGCCGTATTTAAGATTTTGTGCTCATATGTCATGTGAGAATAGGATTGAATTTCACCTTCAGATAAGCCTTGTCATCTTTCTCTGCCCTTACTGTCATCCAGAGACAATCAGAGACTATTTCTTATTTCCAGTCAAGACTCTAATAAAACTTGACAAGCTGGTGTGCCAGACCCATCTTCAGCCCATGCTTTTATTTCAGAGCAGGTGCCATTCTTAGGTTTTATTGTATTGCCATTCAGTCTCTCTAGTATCTGTTATGACAAGGAGTGACAAGGGGATGTGGAATGTCTGAAGTGCTGATCCTGTGACTTAGTTGCATTCATGAAGACAGGACCTTGGGGTGTGAGTGGTGAGGGAAAGGAAAAGAGATTATTCTGATGGAAGTCCAGGACTCTTGACATGGTAAAGGGGAGAATGAAGCTGTCACAGACCTTGGATAATGACCATTACAGATCTTATTTAGTCAATTTGCATTCTTCCTTTGTCTCCCTGCACAGCCGTTCCTTGTCTCACTGCACAGACATTCCCTGTTATGTTCCTCAGGGGGCAGAAGGATTTTTGGAAGTTCTGAGAAACTTCAGGTGCTCACTGAGAGCATGCCAATACAAGAACAGTCAGTGGGACTATTCATGTTGTCTAGAGCCCTTCTGCAGTGGTGGGCAGTGTTTGATATCTCAGTGCAACACACAAGACGACCCTACAGCCCACGTAGGTGAAACTCTCTGAAGGTCGCGTGGAGACCTTGCAGAGCTATGGAGTATTTTCATAAAATACAAGAGTCTGACTCTGCTGCCTTTTTTGCCTGCAGGTTTTGGGTCCTGAATGTTCTTGTGATGGCAAAGAGAGCCAATGCAGCTGCTCACAGAGCAAAGCACTGAGTCTTCCTTTGTCATGCAAGAATGAAAAGGATGTATCTTCTGGATTATAGCATCCCAAATACCGATTTTAAAAGTAGTCCCATTTTAAATGTCAGTCAGCAATCCCAGTTGTCATAACCATGAGGAAAGATATAGACAGTGGCTTGAAATGAAGGCTGTGCTTCAATCAATTTTCCTGTTGGCTAAGGAGCAAGATTTTTTCAGGTCCAACCAAGGAATTTTTTAGGTCCCTAGGTAAAAGAAGGCAAGTGATTTCACAAGGTTAAACATTCTGAAAGTTTTCTACTGCGGTGAGGGTTGCAGTATGGTGCAAGTAGGTGTTTTGATCTGACCAACTGTCCCTGGGCTCCTAAAGGGCTTGCAAAAGTCAATACTGCTTTGGATTTCTGCAGTGGTGATTTGCCTCTTTTCTTTTATACAATCCATATGCATAATGTAGAATCTGTACTGAGTTTCCTACTTTTACAGCTTTGAAATTCTCACCCATAATGTTTCATTAAAGGAGATTTGAATTCAAGTACCTCTATTTTTCTCAGCTTCTTTTTTTTTAAGTAACGGAACACTTAAGTCTGTAAGAAAAATTGCCCTTGACAGCTTTAACTGCACTGTTCCACATCTCCTTATGCAGATATTAACACCAGGTATTTCTAATGTGGGAAAAATATATTTTCTTTGTTACAGAGCTCAATACCAGATGAATGGATTTTTTTTCTTAATTTGCCCCCTCTCCCCCCAGTTGTAATATTGGGTCAACACCAAAAGTTATGATTTCTTTATGGATCCTGACACATTCTTTCATCTCCCTCTCTGCCCTGAAGCTGGTGCCAGTTCTTCGGAGAATAATTCTTTTCTGCAGGGGGAAAGAGAGGAGTGTTTGGGTTTTGTTTGTTTTGTTTTTCCTTTCTACAGGGTCAGAGTTTAATTAAATATATTTTACCCATCTTTAGGTAATACTCAAATCGGGAAATATGTTCACTCTGTATTGTCTGTGCTTCTTCCAAAGCTTTATTTCCTTGGCAGACGCAGAACTGGTAACAGGCTGCTTTAGAATATGGGTTGTCTGGCTTGCGTGACAAACCAGAGCTCTGCTTTGGAGGTTCAGGTCCCTCTTCTGTCTATATTCTCCCTCTTAGGTCCTGAGTACATTGCAGGCCTGTTGTAGCCTCTTGCTGCCTGGGGGAATCCTCAGCCCTAAGTTAGTTTCCCATGGCAGGGCATCTAAGGGGCATGCTCTTTCAGCTGACATGGAGGCAGCCATCCCATGGTTAGTCCTTGTGTTGAATTCACACGAGGAGGAGAAACCATGGTGTGTTCCTTCTCTTAGACAGACAGTACAGCACCTGCTCATGTTTTCTGTTTTGCTTGCTAGGAGACTGCTCTATATCTGACCGAGGTTTTTTACAGGCTATTGGGATATAGATATGTTCATTCTTTATTACTAATGTAGCTGCAGTCTGAAATGGTTAAGTGCCAGTTGGAGGGGGAGCTGAATCCCATGGCACCTGCCTAGTGTGAATGTCCATCAACTGGCTCCTATAGTTCATTTAGTTATCAGGCAGAATCCAAACAGCTCTCACCCCATGGTGCTTAGGGCTGCTCTCTGGAGGGGATGGCATGCAAGCTTGAATGCGTTGTAAAGAAGGGAGAAGCTCAGTCTTGGACTTAAGAATTCTCTATCCCCCATTCTGTTATGTATCATTTGAAGCTATTGCTAGTGTCTTGCATAGGTCAGTATGATGTTAGCATACGTTTTTCTCTGGATTCCATAGGAAGAACAGAAGTTGGTTTTGTGCCCTTAGATGAAGAAGGGTGTTGCATCTGGCTGGCTCAATGTGGTGGATGTGCACAGAGGAATCTTTCCTAACCCAGTTTCTGGAAATATTTGGTGAGCCAAATTTCATGGAAGTCTGCTTGATAAGGCCCTTCAAAGGAGACAACATCAAGGTTCCAGGGGCATTGCTGCTCTGCACAGGAGCAAAGACAGGAAATTGCTCAGAGAGGGTGTGTTTTCACAGCAGCACATGAAAATAATTTTGCTTAACTACTTAATAATACAATACAAAGAATAATAATAAAAAAGTTATGTAGCTATGGCACCAGGAGCTCAGGCACTGCAGTGATGATGAAACATGCACATGATGAATGCAGAATAAAAATGAAAATAAATATGATTATTAAAATCAAGAGTAAAGATTAGTTCAAATGAATACCAGAAGGAAAAGGAGCTGCTGGGGCAAATTTTGACCTTACCACAGCTGAGCCATTAAGTTTCAAAGTAGGTTTGGGCATCTGCAGATAAGAACTGCTGCATAAACATAGGTTCAAGGTCAGAAGATTGCAGTCAATTGGACAGACCACGTTTTTATTACCTTAATATATAAGATAATCAGATCATTTTCATCTTTGTTGAATCTATAATAATGTAAAAATATGTTAATTAGCTAGTTAGCACTCAAACTGTTGCTTCTGACCTTTTGTCTTTGGAGAGCCCTGACTCATGCTTGTCTTTTACCTCCAGCACTTTCCAGTCCTTTGTGTCCTGCTCAGCCTGACTGACCCAAGTTGCCTGTGATAGCTACTCATACATTCTAAATTCTAATATGTGATATTTTTACCTTATTCTTTTGTGATGATTCTCATAATTCGTTTTCCCTACTATTTAATTATATTTATAAATACTCTGCCTACGCATATTTAAAGAATTATGATTAAATCATGGGTTTCTACTAATGATGTTACAGTCATTCAAGGTCAGGTATTAAATGTGGAGGAAAATTTAAGTGTTGAGCTTAAGTACCTGCAGGACTGTAGCAGAACAATTTGTGCATTTTGCTCTTTTTCCCTCTGTGCTTACACTTGTCAGATGGCAAACTGCAACAATCCTTATTTCCCTGGGCTGTTTGAGGAAGGGAAATAAACTGAAGTCTAAGGTACTTGAATGTTTTATAATAGAGATCCAGTGGCAGGAGTGGAAGGTCTTTCAACTGGTTATTAAAAGCAGATGCAAGGGTTTGTCTCTCAAAAGGTAAATCCTTTTCTTTCATGGTAACATCTGTGAAACTCCAAACTTTTGCACTAGTTCCCCTGGAGGGAGAAGGATGTTTTCCCAAACTAATATTGTTCAAATTTAAATAATGTCTCAGAATAATATTGCCATCACAAATTAATCTCCCTGCAGGTGGGTCAGCTGGCATCAAAGCTGGGAATAGTTGAGAGGCTCCAATGCCCTTTGCCACTCTGAATGCCAGGGCAGTGACCACGCTGCACTGCTCACATGATGGCTTCTCCAACCCCCATCTCCTGCTGTCATGTTGAAGACAAAGCTCCTTGTTTCAGGGAGCACAACAGGCATGCGTTTCTGTGACATGGCACCTAATTCCCTGTTGCTGTTCTCCTAAGCTAGCAGTGAGGCATTTTCTCATGAACAAGTAAATCTTTGGGTCCTAGACACGAGGCTGGAAAGAACTTCAACAGATTATCCAATCCATCTCCTGTCCTCTGGGAGAGAGGGAATCTTTTGCCCATGCTCTGTTCCACAACAATTATTTGAGTTGCTAATTGGAATCTGAGGAAGATCAATAATGTTTGTATATGTATATGTATGTGTGTAGGGGAGGATGAAAGAGAATTGAGAGTTCCTGAAATAGAGCCTGGAGTCTGAAATGCAAGAACAGTAAGTGGCTTGAATTTCCTTCAAAAATCAACTCTATGGGAACATCTTTCTCTCTTCTTTTCAGAAATGATGCTGAAGAGAGACTCTTCATCAGGGACTGTAGCAACAGAACAAGGGGAAATGGGTTCAAACTTAAAAAGTGGAAGTTCAGGTTAGATATAAGGAAGTTCTTTACTGTGAGGGTGGTGAGGCACTGGCACAGGTTGCCCAGAAGTGGTACATGCTCCATCCTGGGCAGTATTCAAGGCCAGGCTGGACAAAGACTTGGGTGACATGGTCTAGTGTGAGGTGTCCCTGCCCATGACAGGGGGTTGGAACTGGATGATCTTAAGGTCCTTTCCAACCC
>JANHGB010024991.1:0-52505 GCA_026283785.1 Coracopsis vasa | reverse complement strand
GCAACAAGGGACCAAGAGGAGAGCAGCAAAGTAGTGTTTTCAGAAGCCAAGAGAGAAGCATGTTTAAAGTGAATCCATTTGATAAGCCCAGAAAAAAATCAGAGAACATGTAGTACCAGAAGGCATACAATGGGATTTTCAACTATTGCTCTGCCTTTGCACAAGACTATTATCTTTAGAGCACCAAGCACTGATCTAGCACTACTAGACATCTCCACAATAGTCTGAATCAAGCTGTGACAGGTTTCAGATGACACTGCCTCCACCATGACTATCTAATCCAAAGCCCATTACCTTTCAATATACACTGCTGGTTGCCAGAAAAACCAAGGTAAGGCACGGCTGGCTGTCAGTGGTGAAATATCTGAGACCTCTAGTTTTCAATGGCTGAAATTTCAAGAGCATAAATTATCAGAAGTAGTTCAAGCAGTCTTTAGAAAGTCAGCTCCTATCAAAAGCTGACTTAGCAGCTGCTTTGACAGCTTTCCAACCTCTTATTGGGAACCCCGTTGTCTTCTTACCACAACATCATTTTTACAAGGCAAACGGGGGTACAGGACATTGCTCTGGCTGTGCACTGCGCATGTAGAACCCTTCGTGCGGTTTAGACTGTAAGCCTGTGGATGAAGAAACAAGCCTTGATTGCTGGGTTGTCAGAATTCATGGATTAAAGCTTACCCAAAGGAAGGATTACTTTTTGTTACCAATGTACTTTGTTTTCAGAGAAGAAACTGCATATAACAAAAACCCTTCACTTGAAACAGGTCCATAAAAGAGAAAAATAATTGATATTATGGTGTTCTTTTTTATCACCAGAAAGGAATGAGGTTTTAAAGCAGTTTTGTTCTTCTTTACAGCTGCTATCAATTCTGACCTTCCCATATAACTCATCAGCAGTCTCTGATTCAGACTCTTATTTCTTCTTTAAATAAAGGGAAAGAAGTAATGAATTTTCACAAAGACATCTCATGCTTCACAGTTCCTCAGAAGTCTGAATTAAAGAAGAACTACAAAAAAAACAGCGAGCTTCAAATAGTTTGAAAGAAGTTCTTATCCTCACCATGGCTCAGCCTTTACTTGCACGGTATTTCTTGCTCCATCCCCATACCAGTTCTCCAGCCATTTAGGTAGAAAGGACCCGATATAAAACACACCAAAACAAACAACAGAGTGAAGGAATTTGACAACTTAAAATGTTTGGGACTTCTTAGACAAGTATCATAAAGTAGGAATGAAATAAACTAAACCAAAAAAAGTTCACACACTTTTCACCCACATGGAGTCCACCTCATCAACAGAAATATCTTCGCTGGGAATGACCAAATCTCCTCTGCTCTCTGGTTTTATAAATGACATTTCTCTTTAGCATGGTACCCACTATTTGCTATAACCAAGTGAAGAAACTTGACCTACATATGAGATAACTGAGGAATGATCCAGCTCCAGACAAACCTAAATGGAAAGAACTGTTCTGAATAAAGATGTGCTGGTCCCACTGGTATGTTCCTGAGAACCAGGTCCCCTTTCAGAGGCATGAGAGAGCTTTATTTAGAAGTGTAACTTTATTTAACTTCAATTACAGAAACCTTGGCTCTAAGACTTTGTCCACCTGGTAGTGCTGCAGTTGATGATGACATTTCAGTTGCCCTCATGCAGCAGCTCTCTGCCCCCATAGCAATGCTTCTGAGCATCTCCCTTAATGAGTTACTTGGGTGAAAACAAGTTCAAGCTGTTGCCTAGTGAGAGAAGGTTAATCTGCTGGTAGATATCAATCCTTCTGCATAATTAGTGACTGTCTCTTGATGATATAAATAGTATTATTAATTACACTGATATTAATACTGCCACTAACATTATAAGGTTTCATTATGGATACAAATTGAGTTTGCTGCAGGATCACAAAGCCATTAACAGAAGGAATGTGCAAATCAACCTTATCTGATTTCCTAAGCAGGACACAGGCATAGACCCAGAAATATACACTACAGTGCTGTTGTTAATTTTCAGTCCATCATCATCTTCTTTCCCTAGACGAAGGCTCTGGGCACATCAATATTGAGATGTTATGCCCTACTATCACTGTAAGAAGCTGTGGCTAGTCTGTGTTTTGCCTGTTGAAATCAAGTGAGGGAAGGGTGCACTCAACACAAACTAGGAGACTTTAGGAAACACAAGCATGCCAAATACCCAGTAGCTGCTTACATGCTATTGCATTGAGATTCTATTTAATTTGCCCTCAAGACACTTACTGGTCTTATTTATTTGAGCAGACAAACAGGCCAGCAGCTGTTGTGGCAGAATGTCCTGAATTCATCTCCTTCCCTTTATCTATTTCCATATATTTAAATTCCCTTAATAAGTTGGGTAGATGCTGCTCAGCTGTATGCCTGTCTTTCATACCCAAGCAAAGCAATCTCAGAGATTCAGTGTGCAAAAACACCCCAAAGCAGAGCTGCTCTCCATCTTTTTTGGTCACCTCAAGAAGAAAAAACCCCATTAAGATTATTGGTTTGTCACATTTACTGTCAGGTCAGAAATTCATGTTCCTCACAGTATTTCACTGTATTCACCAGATTCTGCCTGTGGCTCAACCTGGAACCAGCCACAAAGTAAACAAACTCTTTGGCACTTGCAGAAATTGGTGGAGTAGGAGATACTTCCCACCCTCAGAGAGAAACAAAGGAAATCTCATTAATACCCATGTCTGCAGGGAGGCTGGGCTTCTGTTTCCTTGGATTTAGTCATTAATCTGTTTTTATTACTTTCATTAATATTGTCATCCATGCTTCTGTTATTTTATACTTTACCAAGTTAATTAATGCTAAAAATTGAAATGCAGCTGCCTAAAACATCTTACTAGGATTCAAGGTGGGAAAAAAAGTATTTTAGAAATAAAGTTTTATGAAAGAACCAAGTTCTGAAGGAACCAGTCGAGCAACATTCTTAGATGTCAGAAGCGAGCTGAGCTTCAAAAAGAGCTGTGATCTCCAGAATTTCTCATCTGTGAGACAGATTAGGGAAAACAAAAAAAATAAACCAGATCTCCTTTTCTGTTTAAAAACTGTTTCAATAATATCCGTACTTGGACAGGATTTTATCTGGGAACATAAAATCACAAAGGACCCCAGAGCAGTATGCAATCAATGGATTGCTTTGCCTTCTGCCTAGGAATAACAGGCCCCAAGCGATATCCCTGGGGCCCTGCATGGCTGAGCGGGCTGGAGATTGCAGATGGAGCTTCCAGCCTCAGGTTGCTGCTGGCTCGCAGCCCAGCTGGGATTAATCAGAGGCTATCACCATCCCTCCACTGTTCCGTGACTCAGGGGCTGGTGCAAGCACAGGCATTTGAATTCGTGCGGCTCATAAAATAAAACTGTGCCTCTCATTACCATTTGCAAGCATGCATTTTGTCACAGGCTGTTAGGAAGTCATAGACCTCGATGCAATGAACATTAAGGCAACAAATACTCGGAGGCTTTCGAAACCTCATAAAAATAAGGGCTTAAGTCATACTTAATATCAAAACCTCAACCTTCAGAGATCAGAAATTGTGATGTATGTGGTTAATAAGGATAAACCCATATACAGCACTTAAAAACCATGGAAGATCCAAATGAGAATTTGTGAGGCCATTCTACTGGAAGAATCCAGCAAATACTTGTACTGTTAATGAAACATTACAATCATGAGTTGATCAATAGGGTGGGGAGAGAAGAAGAATAAAACCAAAGATGCTGCCAGGAGTGCTAAATGCATACATTGGCATATTTATACTTATTTCCACTCATTTTATATTCCTGATTTAATCTGCACAGAATAGGTGGGTATTGTCTGGGGGGTGTCAGGCTGTGTGAGCCCTGGAGGAAGGGAGCGGGGGGCATTGTCCCACCAAACTCCTGCATCCTGATAGGGAAATTGCTGCTTGGAAAAAACATTACCATCACCTTTTGCACCTCCTAGGACAGCACCACACAGCCTACAGCCTGAAACACTCGGACTAGTTAGAAAACCACCATTCATAGGAATTAGCTGCTGCTTTTTCTTGCTGCCTTTTCAAGAGTTCATATCAAGGCAAACATTCTTCTGATCTCACTTGAGCTCACTAAGAAAGCAGGGATGCAGCAAAGATGTGCACAGCATGCTGCAGGTGCCCCCATCCTGCATACACAATGCACAGCAGCAATACAGGGCACTGACAGCAGTAGAGGTATTTTCCATAGTAACAACCTGGTGCAATCTGGTAGGAAAAATGGAAAACCCCCCAAGAATACAGTATAGGAACAAAATAAGTGATTGAAAAACTGTCAGAAACAACTCAATTTGATCAGTTACCTACTCAGGTGAAATTAATACTGTAAAAAATGATCCTTTTCTTACAGTACACTAATTCCATGCTGTGAATCCCATCCAGAGGCTCCATAAGCCATGCTCTTGAAATTTAAAGATAAATATCACGTCTCCTGTTAAGACAGTATTTAGTCCAATCATATGAATGCTTCTGTAGAATCAATTGCATAGTCTGTCTCTAACTGTACATCAAAAGGAGCAACAGTTTTTACTAATAATACACAGGAGTGAGTACAGATGCATGTGTAGCGGCATTTTGAACTGTAAAACACCAGAAGTGGATGACAATGCAGAGTCAGAGCCTCAGCTCAGGAGTTGAAGACAAACAAAACCTATGAACAAACAAAGATCAGATTTATGATCTTTGCAGCTTTAATACCTTATATTCTGAAATTACAATGTTCTCATCTGCAGTCAAATGAGATGTCTGTGGCACAGCCAGGCACTATACATCCAACCAGACTTGTTTCCTTTTTCTAACTGTTTTCTTCTAAACACAAGAGAAGAGCCTTTGAGCTCTCTTGAGTCATGTACCCATCCTCAGGCACACACCACGGGATGGGAATCTGGCACCCACACATTCTTTCACTTCTAGGGCAGCAGCTTCCCTGGACATGATCCAGAGTACATGATGCCCTGGCCAGGCTGAATGCAAGAGTTCTTCTTTAGCCCTCTCAAGAACTACACCAAAAAAACCTCGAGACAGTTTGTATTCCAAACAGAAGACAGCAGGCAGTCTTTGACTTCAAAACGTCAAACAGCCTTGTGTTTGCTAGGATTTTACCTCAAGCTAATCAGTTAATTGGAGTTAAGTACTCTGAGACAACACACATCCCTCTTCTCCTAATGAAGAGGCCACTGCTGCCAGGCTCCACACACAGTCCACTCACAGTTCCCTGCCCCTCTGACGTGCTCAGAATGAAAAGCTAAGGAAATCAAGAGGACTGCAACTGGATCCAGAGGGTTTTCAAACCCACTCAAGCACTGCAAAGCCTTTGGATGTGCGTAGCTAGAGAACTGCAAAACTTTATTACTGAACCAAATCTTGCAGGTTTTATCCTGTCTGGTGTCTCTTGCCTATGAGCTGGAATTTGACAAGAGTGTGCAGCAAGTCGCCAAGATTTGCTTCATTACAGCAGAACCTTGCAGAGCAGTTATCCACATGGAAAAGGAGTTTGGGTCCAAGTGACTGTTAGTAATAACTGATGGCAAGTGATCACTCTGGCATGTAATTATTAACAATAAAAAATAGTGCCATCTCACTGCCCATCTATTTGCACAGTTTAAACAACTCCACACGACAGTTGTGATTATTAACAGCATTTCCAAGGAAGAGGAAAAATTCTCAGCTAGGTGAAATAATTTGCCCATCCAGTTGTCAGCAGCAGAGCTAAAGGCAAAGCCGCAAACTGGCATTACTAAACTGTGTCCTTTTCAGGTTGTACTTCTAACCATGATTATCCCTCTGTGAGGACACACCTGAGCTGCTCGCTGCTGTCTCCCAGGAGTGTTTTTCCTCCTCTCTCTCCTTTTTTACCCTTTCCGAAGCAATCTCTGTGCTGATGGGGGCAGCCGGGTGAGCCCAGACCTACATATCGGAAGAACAGCTCAACCAGATGATGCTTCCCAGGAGCCTTCTTCCCAGGGCTTGGTGGGAGCAATGGGGACAGGACTGGCAGCAAGAGGCAGTGACAAGCACTGGCGGCTGTCACCTCTTCCACTGGCGAGATAGGATCCCAAAGAAGATGTGTCTGTCTGCCACGGGAGCCTCTGTTCTGAGACCTTCAATATCACATTCTATAAATATTTCAAGCAGTGAGAGTGTTAGCATACAGTGCACCTAAAGGCATTCAGAAGCTGTCAAGAGGTTTCCTTCCCCTTTCTGCCTCCTCTCAGACTTGAGTGTGATCTATGTCTTGCAGGAGGTTTTCAGCTGCTTTGATTAAATACTTACACTATCCATCCCCGCACCAGAACTGAGTCCTTGGCTGATATTTTGACTGTCAATTTTGCCTCCTATTTTTTTCTATAAAATTTACTATTTTTTCATTGATGTACCTCATATCATATTTTCAGTTTTCTTTCCCACTGTTCTTTTAACAGCATTATTGATTCAAATGCATGCAATAAATCCTTTTCAAAGGAATATGGCTCCTGTTTAAGATCAAATCATAATGTCAAGCCAAGTTAATTGTCTTAAAAGCTGTAGTTAGATCACAGGATAAAAGTCTTTATTAGGTCAGATTCTGATTACAGATTCAATGATATTTGCATGGTATGAGACAGGACAAATCTGACCTTTAACATTTAAAGTTACACAATAAATATTAGCAATTAGTATTTAAATTGCAGTAGCAATATGCACACTATTAGTTACTCTGAAATCTTCAGGTACCTTCAAACCTTTAACATAGGATAGTTTTCCTATTAAAAACATTATTGAATCTTTATGATGTGGATAAAATCATAAATAAAATACTACACCTTTCTTTCTGTGGAGAACAGGGATGTTATTTATTTCAAGCCACCCTGTGTCCAAAACTCTGAAAGCTGATGTCCATGTGGTTTAGAGTTCCAAAATTTCCATATATATTTGAATTTTATATACAGGCTACATTAGATTGCCAATATTGAGCCCTATGATGATAGGGATACAAGATGAACCTGTTATACCAGAAAGGCCAAAAGAGAGTCTATCCTGCCTCTATAACTCATTTAGAACAAGTAATATCCACTGCAGTGATGCAGCAAGCATTGCTGGCAGGGAGAGAGAATAATCTGAGGAAGATAAACCATTTTTAAAGCATCCTGCTTTGTTGGGGAGCAAACCCATAGCTCAGAAACTGATGTCCTGGCAACTCTGGGCAACAAATGCAACCTGTAAAAACAGGGGAACTGCAAATGACCCCACTCACAAATGTGCTGCAGTGTTTGATTAATGAATGCCAGGACAGCTCCTTGTTCTCCCTCTGATAGTTCTCAGAGCAAGAATCTTCTGGAGAGGCAAAGTCATGGTTCAGAAAATATGGTTTTGAAAATATTGGCCTCAAATTGCACCAGGGGAGGCTTAGACTGGATATGAGGAAATATTTCTTTACCAAAAGGGTTGTCAAGCACTGGACTAGGCTGCCTGGGGAAGTGAGGCACCATTCCTGGAGGTATTTAAAAGACGTGTAAGTGTGGCACTGAGAAACATGGTTTAGTGCTGCTGGATTAAAAGTTGGACCTGATTATCTTAAAGGTCTTTTTCTAGCCTAAATGGTTCGATGATTCTACAGTTCTCATTGGAAAAACTTCCTAAACCTGAAAAAACCTGCTAGGCTCTAGCAAACGGTTAAAGTGCCACTTCCTGCACTGAATACCTTTGCAAGCATGAAATAACAAATCTACATCTATCATCCCACATCAGGCTTGCACTGCATTAATTCATTGATATTACTCCCAGACATAGAATTAGGACCCTTGATCTCCTGTGCAGTTTAAACACTAACCTACGTACCAAGTTTTATCTGGACTCACCCCAAACTAGGAAAACAATACTTCAGGGTTTGTTTCGGGTTTTTTTAGCATGTTTAACAACATCCTTTTATATTGCCTGATTTTATCCATTTATCTACATAACCATGAGGTCTTATTACATTCATAAACATTAACGACAGTAAAGATAAGCCAAACACATTTTCACTTCTCGTCTCACTGTGCCTAGATTCATCCAAGTTAGGCATGTGCTTAAAATGTTAAACACAGAGATCCACTGGAGCCAACAAACCCACTTGCATGTGTAATGACAGGCATACAGTAAATGCTTTGATGAAATAGGACTGTTTGATAGGGGGTTTTTAACAATAAAAAAGTTAAAGCTTGCCATTCCCCCTCTTTAGACTGCCATAACTCATCCTGTGGCTTAATTTTGATTCTGGCTCCCTGTGTCCTTGTCAGGAGCTCCTGTTGTGCAGCCTCAGAAAACAAGGCAAGCAAAGTAACAGGAAACAGCACAGAGCAATACATGCTACAGGGAGGAAGCTGATACTGATCGTTAAATGCATCAGCAAGACACAGAGGGCCAACAATTTGTGGTTCAGTGAAAGTGTTCATTCCTTTCACTTTCATTCCCTGTGAGCATCTTCCTTTCCCCTCCTCCACTTCCTCCTGCTATCCACTGTTAAAGCTTTCAGAGCCATAAATTCAGTGGAATGTGTTTGAACCCATCATTTATACAGGACAATAAATTGGAGCATCATCATTTGCAGAGGCAAAAGTTCACCCACCAAAATGTAAAATGGGATTTGATATTTGATATTGCTGTGCAGAACCTTGCCTAACTTCTACTTTATGTTGTACATTACTTCAAGTTACTTAGATGTTGAATCAGGTAGAATTTTATGGGTCAATGAATGGCTGTTTTCAGAGAGCCTAAGACAGTTTCTTTACTGCAGTGTATGAATGTGTAGCATGGATGGGGATGCTCAACTCTGAAAAGTAGATGAGAGCTGAAAATCAGAACCACACAGCTGTATTTCTGTGAGAATCCGAAATCTTTTCTTTCAAACATGGGGCTTTAATAACTTTGTGCTTTGCTACAAAGCAACAAGCACATCCTTTCTGCAACCTGAGCTTGGGTAACTGCCAAATACCAAATCAGGTTTTGATACAAAGCTAGATGGATGCTAAAGATTTCTAGGGGCCATGTACAAGTTGAATCCTATAAAACCTATCAGTGTCTCTTTTTAGTTTTCCTCTTAAAACATATAGTTTACTACTAAAGCTCAGGTTTTACCCTATTTGGAAAGACAAGTGACATAGTAGTAGGAGAACAAGCATTTCTCTTCAGTCTTAGGCAGCAGCACCCCCAATCCAAGCACAGCTCCAGCCCAGGTTCACTGCTGACAGGAGTGTTACACAAAGCAGAGCAAACACTGCTTGAGTTACAAGAAACAGGCTGAGCAGGAAGTCAGAAAGATGTTAAAAAACCTGGCTTTGACTTATGAGCTGAATAAACTTGACACAGAAGTGATGGCTGGAGAGTAAGAGAGAGAAGCCTAGCGTTGGTGCTTTTACACTCGTGTTTTGAAGAAGCTTCTTTAAAAATAGCTTTTAGATGCTCTACAATTATCTGAAACTTTGAGAAAAAGACCTGGAGGAAAATCACTCAGAATTGCAACCAAAACTCTCAGGCCTGGACTTGCGCTACGTGGTCCAAATGCCACGCAAACGTGGACTTGCGCTATGTGGGTCAAATGCCAAGACAGATCCGAGATATTATTGTAAAAACAATGGTTTCCAACTTTCCTTGTGGTTTCGTGGGGTCATCTGAAGCTATCTGGGAAGGCAGACTTGTGAGACCACGTTCTACTTCAAGCTCCTGTAGCCAGAGAGACATCCCCCAGCTCTGCCATGGAGAGGACTGCAGAGCTGTTTGTCTGCCACTCGCTTACAAAACACTAGTATTTTTAGAAATCTCACTCACAAAAAATGCTGCTCCTCAACTTGTGAGAAAGCAAAAGATCCCAGCGGCTGGAAGCTGCCCAGAGGGAAAGGAGGAATTAGCTTTCCTAATTCAAAGAAAAAAGGTTCTTAAAATTGCATTCCAGTAGAGACCAAAAGGCACTGATAAACCTGATCACATTAAGCCACTGACTTTAAGGTTATGCCTGCAGGGAGCATAACAAACTCACTTTGGGCTGAAAATGCCATTTTTTTTATATATACAGATATATATATATATGAAGTAGACAGGGGGTAAAGGGTGTTTTAAGAAAGTATTTTCCTATGCACTTGCAATTTAATTCCCTGACATGCAGATATAGAGAGGGATGGGAAAGGTTTAGTGGAGGGAGATCTTGATCATTTCCCAGTGCTGGTTCCATGCCCACCCAGGGTAGCTGAACTACAAAAATCTCCCATTTGTTATAAATTTCAACCTCCTGTTTTTTCTGTCGCTCTCTGTAGCACATAGGAGCATTTTAATGTGTGCAATCCTTAAATGTCAGTATAATGGAAAGCAGATGAGTCTTTTATGACAGCAATTTTTCACTTGCTTTTCTTGTTAAAACTATGCAGCGGGAATAAAAAAAGATCTAGACGGTGAAAAGTGTGGTTTTAATCAGACACCGCACTAATCCTCCTTGCTTGAGCCATGTGAGGCACACAAGTACTAAGGCATCAGCCTCCTTTCAGACTGCTCCGATGCAAACAAAACTTAGGAAGTTGCATGAGAATTCCTCATTAGCATCGCCCATCCTTTCTGCTAGTCAAGCTTTGTTAGGAACTTAATAATGGGAAGCTGTTACACGCTACAGCACTCCCTGGGCATTGCACGAGACACTTCAGATGAGTGACAGTGCACGACCAGACACTAACGCATCACAGGGCACAACAATGTGAAGGAAAAGCAATTTTTATCCCGTTCCTCCTCCTCCCTCGCCTTCCAGAATTTTGTTCATGGCACTTGCACAGCCTGCTGAAGGAGCCAAAGATTTAATGAGCATTTGAAAGTTAAATAATTTGTAGATGTGACTGTTCTGAAGACTCTGTTTGCTGAGAGCCAAAAAAAGATACGTCTCTGTACGCAGACGAAGCTGAACTGCTCTACAATTATCCAAACATCTCTCCAGAAAGTACAGGAAATGCCAACTGAGCCGGATACGCACCACATTTAGGAAGGTCACTGTCTAAGGATATGTTCTTGTTACATTTGCAAATGGATAAAGATACCTGAAATGATGACCAGAATATAAAATACCATTTAAAAGGTGGATTAAAGTTATTGCAGGTAAACAACAGAAATGAATTAGATGATCCCTTGTACAAGTACAATCAATATTTAAGATGGTAGGCTAATGAACCATCTTGGAAAATAAATCAAAGTAACTTCATTGTAGAGTACTGTAGTTCTTTAGTTTCTGTTAAGTTTTGTTATTTAATGTTTTTCATTGAGAAAAAAAGCTGTAATCCACCAGTGAGAAATTTAAATAGGTCCCTTCTTAAGGACATGCAAAACTTGTTTTGTGTGAAAAAGCAAAAATAAAAATCCCTCACACTAAACCCCCACTTTCTTATGTGCATGCACCAGCAATGTCAGTATTCCTACATTTCTGCTTCAGGCGCTGTAGTATGTAAAAGCTTATCTCAAACACTCAAATGGCATCTAGGCATCCAATGTGAAGTCTACCGATATCTGAATATCTATACATCATCTATCTACTGCATAAGTAGATGAAACATGTATTTTCTTCCCATCCTTTTGAAAACTTCTTTTCAAACATTTAGGTACTTTATTACACTGTTATTCGAATGTATCATAGCACAGCCTTAAGGTATTTCTCATGTCAGGATGGAGGCAGCACAGAGCTCTAATTTTAAAACAAACTTATATGTAACATAATTAAAAGCAAAAAACACCCTCTACGACCTAAAAAAACCAACCTCCCCCACAAAAACAACCCTGCAGAAACATATAAAGCCTGATATGGTTTGCTTGGCTCTAATCACAGAAAACCACAAGGTATCTTTCTCAATAAGCCAGCTGCTAACTTGTAAGCATGAGATGCTTACTTGTAAACTTGAGATGCTTTTCTTCTGGCTGGGCTAAGGATCCACTTTTTCAGTGGATGTGAGAACAACTGCCTGTGGCAAGTGCCTAAGGGGAGAGAGTTTCAGCTGTACCTTTCTCATACCCAAAGGCCTCTTTAGCTCATTGCAAGAGATGAGATGCAGAGCTGTCACTATTTTAGGATCTAAACTTACATCCCCTTTTTGAAAGTTCATGGAACATGTCTTGCATAGTTATGTTCATTATCAGTAAAAATGGGAACCGGATCCTAAATCATCACCAGTAGGCTTTTAAAATTCAACTCTGAGACTACTGAGATTTCACTAGACAGAAGAGCAGCTGTTTCCAAGACTTGATACCTTTTCAGCAATATAAGGTGAAATGACACAAAAATCATAGAGTTATAGAGTGATAGAATAGTTAGGGTTGGAAAGTACCTTAAGATCATCTAGCTCCAACTCCCTGCCATGGGCAGGGACACCTCCCACTAAACCATGCCACCGAAGGCTCTGTCCAACCTGGCCTTGAACACCGCCAGGGATGGTGCATTCACAACTTCCCTGGGCACCCTTTTCCAGTGCCTCACCACTCTTACAGTAAAGAATTTCTTCCTTACATTCAATCTAAGCTTCCCCTGTTTAATTTTAACCCATTATCCCTTGTCCTATCACTACAGTTCCTAAGTAAGAGTCCCTCCTCAGCATCCTTATAAGCCCCTTTCATCCTTAGGTTTTTTTTACTTGCCTAGAAAGATATTTGTCATGAAGTTACAAACTTTGGGAAGAACCAGACAGCTGCTTTGGCTATGCACTGCTAGATGGAAAACATGCTCAAACACCTCTACTTCACAACATTCACATCCTGCCACACAGAGGCAAGAAGTGTTGAGACCAGCCTGAAATGCACAGCAAGGTGATGCTGGCACAGGACTCAGTAATCCAAATCCTCAGCCAAGGAAACACATTCAAGGTGGACATAAACTCCAAGGTGAAGCCACTTTTTTTGCCCATGACCTCATTAACCACCCAGTGTGTGACCCTGGAGAGATGCTGTGGTCTTCCAGCTATCAGATATGCCTTGAGCACACATCCTGTGGCTCTCCACCGCATGAAATCTTTGCTCTTAGATTCATAGGCTCAGCAAGGTGACAGGGACATTGTGCAGTTCTCAGCCAGACAGACTCTTGTAACATCCACTGGTGTGGATGAATTCTCTTCTTCACAGTGGACTACTTGAATATAGGCCTGGCTGTCTGCTGTCCCTACACAATGGTCTTTAAGAACTCTTGCTGAGGTGGCTGAAACAATAGGCATTTCCCAAAAGGGCTGGTGCAAACCTTACACTGGTTTCCTCTAAGGCCTGCAACTTTTCTTGTTGTTAATCAGCTACTAAATAAAACTCACACCTTCCTATGTTCTGTTTACTCAGAAGAGCCAATGAAACCACATTAGGAGGTGGTTTAACCCTTTAGGTAATCATCTAAAGCAGCTGTAATTAAAAATCTTCCTGTAACTGAACAAATCAGCATCAATACTTCATACTTGGAGGCAGAATAGGACTCACCTGTTGCTTGACAATTTGAAGATGGCTGACAAACAAACGGCAGAAAGTTGAAGAGATGATCTGCCCAACATAGAAGTTACTTTAATTTACCCTGCCTTGTTAATGAATAAGACTTTTACAGTGCTGAGCCACCTAAAGCAGCAACATTATTCAGCTGCACAATTGGAACAAAACTAACAGTTCAAATTAATTCTGTATAAAGGCAGAACAAATTGTGTCATTTGCAATGCAAATGTGATTTCAAGCTTCATTAGGATCTTCTTTCAGGTCTAGTGCCTCAGCAGTAGGCTAGAGTGATGCTCCTCAGCCTCCTAAACGTGTGCCAAATGCCCTGCCACTCCTTAGTTCCTTTTGTCAGGGAATAAAACAGAGGAAAGGCTACATGCATCAAAAGCCAACAGTGGTAACATAACTTGCTTTGCTCCAATTTGGAACTAAACCCAAAAGGCTAGCTTTCATTTTAGTGGAGTAAATTCCCAAAGAACCCAGATGTTGCCATTAATTCTGCCATTGCTTAAATAGCTTCCACAGCAGTGGACGTGGATGAAATTGGGTATTAAGTTCCTCAAAACCAACCCAGACCCCTATGAGCTTTCTTTTACTCTCAGAATTGCAAATGAAATCAGATTCTGAGAAAAAAAACCAAAACTGTAAAACTGGAAATATATGATAAGAGCTCCAGGATTTGACTGCTCCCACTTTGCTCTGCTTTTTCCCTGTGCATCCCTTGCACTTACAGCATGAAGGCCAAATTCTGCTCCATCACACAGGACTGCAGCAGTGAACAGTAGGGTTGTGGCCCTGGTATCTGAGCAGGGATGGGAACAGCAAAATTATATGGCAAGAAAAAGCAATGTGCATGCATCAGGGTTCATAAACACAAGCACAGCACTGTGTTGATCCAGACCTTCCAGCATATGTGGATGACTCCATGGGAGGCTATTTAGTGGCTATATACTATGCAATCTGTTTAATACTGAGTGCATTTAATGGAAGATACAGGATCGAAGTAATGATAGATATTTCTGAAACATAATATTAGGGATATTTAAAGGCTACTTACAGAGGAAACCTTATTAAGTTGGTTTGTGAATTCAAGCTGCTATGATTACACTGGAATAGCCTTCCATGATACTACCTGATCAATAAAGCTCCACATAATAAAGTTAAGCAAGTCCTCAGAAATATCCTTATTTGCATAACTGGAGAAGACTTCCCTTGCACACAAGCCTCCAAGGATGGTTGAAGGGTACGGAGATACCAGTGTTTTGACATAGCAGTCCACTAGAGGTCCTGCTCAACTCAAAATGATCTAACCTCCCTCTATGAAACGTGATAAAATGCAAATGAAAATATGTCCAAGTTGTGCACACAGACTGGCTACATAGATGCATGTGCTAAATTTAGGAAATGCAAATATGCATCTGATTCATATCCCCAGTGACTGCCAGTGCAGGAATAAATCATTGACTCAGGCCAAGGTAGCCAAAACACTGACTGTTGACCACTCCGTGTACGTAATCGCACCAGCTGCATGCACAGTTGAATAAACACCTTTTATCAAGTCAGGCTCTGTACTATTGAAAAAGAAAGCTGAATGCCTGGTGCCACCTTCGGTCTTAAATCAAACTCTTATCTGGGGTTCATGGAACAGTTTGCACAGGGCTGGTGAGAACCCATCTGGCATTCAGGAGTCTTGCGTGAAAGTAGGTGCAACCAGTGCGTCTATCAGGAGTCAGACAATGGCAAGAAGAGAGATGTGAAAATCAAGCTCTGCTGGCAATTCAAAAGTAGCTGGATGTGAGTAGAAAGACAGCTGATGCCACCAGCTACACAGCTAAGGCAGAAGGCACTTTCAGTGAGGCTGATGCACACAAAGTGTTGGTTGCACAAAAAAATCTGAATGGTGAAACAAAACACGGATTATATGTACAGACAGATGTGCCTTAGATGATGTGTTGAACTTGGATCATTGGATCAGCAGGGCTGGAGTTCAGCCACTTCGGGAGCCGATGTGTTCCCTTTCAACCATTCACTTTTTGGAAAAGTGACCCATAGAACAGTTAGAGGTTTTTTAACATGGGGAGCTGTGGAAAACTGAGCAGGCAAATGGAGTGAGTGACAGAGGACTGGAGTGCGAGGATGCTGTGAATGCACAGCAGTCACTCATTGCTTTTTCACAGCCACTTTAAATCTTGCTCTGCCAGTGGTAGAGCAGAAGAGCTTTACTCAGCTCCTGGTTTGCTCTTTGAGTCATAACTTTATTTTATTGACAAAACCAAGTTTTCCACCTTCTCAGCTCTGCAGAACCAGCACAGGGAGCAGATTCCCCTGCATGCATCATGAAGACACAGCACAGCTCTCACTGCCAGTAGCTTTTTCTGAGGAATGGCAGATGCAGACAAATAAAGACCAGCTGGCAGAAAAATCAAGTCCTGATGTCTCATCTGAGGCTTGACTTTTACCTTCTCATCTGAGAGGTTTCCTTTAAACCAACACAAGAGGCTTTCCAAAGCTGCACACATTCCATTGCTCTAAAAACTTCTATAATTGTATCTTGTGAACAGACATGAGTCATGAGCAGGATTCTGAAAGCCAAAAAGGCTTTAAAATTTATCTAAGTAATCATCACATTACCATCAGTGCTGCTTAAGTCCTTCCTATAATTTACTTTGTCATTTTACAGATAAAGATAAGCACATAAAGAGGCCAACTGGCCAAACTACCTTAGCCTATAGGTGGGGATATGGGAGGAGAAAAGCAAAATGATACTGAGGGTTAGCTGAAAATGATCCAGTGACCTGGTGAAGAGACAGGTAGAGAAAGCACTCGAAATAACCAAATAATATTTTCTTTCCCCCCAGAAAATATTTGTTTAACCTTGAAACCTGAGCATCCAGCCAACAGGGCTGCATCTGTGTGTTTAGCAGATCTTCTTCCCTACCATTTTCATGTCATTTATTTGGATGTTCAAGTAAGCAATGCCCAGAGCCACTGAGAGTCTGCAAAGCTGCAGTTACATATCCAGCTGCAGCCCAGGACATGGTTTTATGCAGGGCTTTGGTATGGCCTCGCTCTTCTGCAGGAGCCTCTATATCAGAAACATTCACTGCTTTTCCATTTCTTGGTAATGGCACATCTTACCCTCCTTACAGTTGAGACAACTTTGCATCCTGAGCAGAGGAACATGATACGGCAGAGTCAAAACAAAGGAAATACTTGGAACCAAGAAGGACAGAGGCCAGAAATTTGTCAGTTTTGGAGCTTTGTCTGCAATAACCCAGGAAGAAGGTCACAGGGGAAAGGACCTGATTAAGCTGAGATGGTCTGAGCAAAGCCCAGTGTCTATAGAAAGATAATGAAGAAAGGATGGGGGAATTGTTAATACTATAACCAGAGCCCTCAGAACTAGAGGTGAGGGGGTACAAGGCCTGCCGTAAATATGGGAGAAATGTGAGATTCAGTAGGTGCTGCTGCACCACACAAAGTTCTTGCAGTGTTTTTCTGATGGAAAACAAGGTCTCTCATGTATCACTTCTAACTTCAATGACACTTCTAAGTATCAATGCGAGCGCACTACATCACTCCTTAAAGTCCCATGGAAGCAGGTCACAATCTTCTTGTCAGAAGCTAAGAGGCACTATACATATATTTACTTCCATCTATTTATATAGCTTCCATCACCATAGTAACTTATCCTTCTGTTAATACTACATGATATCTTCCTTTATTCAGGAGAGGTGAAATACAGTTTCCCATTATGAGCACACAAGGTTACTGCACCATTTTCACAGGTGACTTCAAGATCACATCATGGCTTGCCAAATTCTGCTGATTATTTTGGCCTGGGGTAAGAGGAGGGAAAAGAAGCTCTTTTCCAGCAGGGCATCAGAAATAACACTGCACTGGAGCACAGAAAAGAGCAGTATTTATTCTTGCATTCTCCATCTCATGCCAAATCAACTGCTCTAAATATTGGAATTTTTTTTCTCCTAATGCTTAAACTACAAAAAAAAAAAAAAAGGCAAGACAGAATCTGAGTCCAAAGGGAGGCTGCAGGCACCAGTTACTGCATCTAATCACTGAAAGCTGTAGGGCTCTGAATATATTTCTGATTATGCTTCAGTTCTTCATTATTAAAAATGGGCTGCAGTTGATTCATGTTTTTTGCTGCAATCAGCTGAAACCCAATTACCATCACAGCAGAAACCACTTCTGATGCGGACTTTCAGACTTCCAGGAAGAAATATCACTGTATTTCTAATGCACTAATTTTCCCCAGTGGCAAATACAGCTCATTTGTTTACACAGTTTGGAATTCTCTATAAAACTTTGTACAAACTGAAAACTACATGGACTTTTATAGAGGGTCTGGACTACTCAATGGAGCCAGATTTTTCCTTTCCAGAGAACTTTAATTTGACATTGACCATGGCACTATGTTACAGCATCAGCAAAACAAATCTTTCCACCACGGGAGGTAGCTTGCCTCTGACCTCCTGCAGAAGAGCCCACATGGCCCTAACATGCCCTACCTTCACCCTGCAGATCCAAACCCTGCTCTCTCCTGGCTGTCTTCTATCTTTAAAGTCAAATCTCTTCTCAACAGTCCACCAATTTTCTTTAGAAACACCATGGGGTAGCAGCCAGTTAGGGAAGAATGTTTATCTTTTTGCCACACATTCAGCACAAGCAGTGTGAGCAACAATGCCTTGTCACTCTGCCCATACCTTTTTCCTTCCTTCCCTTCCTTCAACCTGTCACTTTTCTTTGGGATTGCCCACACAAAGAACTAGGAAATTACCTTCATTTACCCTGAATATTAGACAGTTTCTCTGTAGATGCACTTTTGGTGAATTCTTCCTACAGAACAACAGCCCAAAGGGTGTTGGCAGGCAGAGATGGCAAGGCAGCTGAGGAGTGTCACAAGAATCAACAAATCATTATGCCACTACTGTGTTCTACCTCTTATCATAGGTAGCTTGCATTGTTAATGTATATATTTATGCCAAAATATAGCCCAGGTTCAGAAAGAAGATAGATTTGTGGATCAGTCGAAGTTCAGGCTGCAGTATAGAGAAACACAGAGAAGAGGAAATGACAGAAGAAGGTTATTAGGAAATCGCCAGCAGGAGAGGAATGAAGCACACTGTGTCTTTGTGCTTCTGTCCTTCTTCAGAGGTTGTCAGTGAAGTCACATCTCTATTGGCAACATCACAGTAGTCTCCACAGCAACAAATGTGATGCTGCAGAAGACTGAAATATCTATTTTTAAAAAGGTAGGAGGAAAACACAAATATGGAGCATGTAGGGGTTGAGCAGCCACACGTCCAATGACTATAACGGGAGGTGCATGGAAATACTCACTGAAAGAGAGGCCGAGCAAAATCAGCTCCAAACGTAACATCTCCTGGACCCCACATTACACCTCATGGGCAAAGATAGCAAAGAAGTCACAGAGGTAGCAAGATTCTCCCACAGCCAGTATCACTGCCTCTGCTCCAAGGTGCTCCCAATCCCACAGAGCCAAGTGAGGCGAGCGCCAGCAGACATGCTCACAACCATGAATGAAATACCCGTGCCTGTGACTTGCATAGTAAGAGGTACCAGCAGAAGTGTAAGCTTGTGTTTCACACTGTGTTAAAGAGCAGTAACTTTTGAGAGGAAGACCACTTACCCTTAAAAGGACCTAAAAAGGATTTTCAACCAGAAAACAAAGGGGATTAAAGTGAAAGCAAGGTTATTTTCCAAGTCTGATCTAGATGTAGCCAAAATCCTATGAGAAGCATTGACTTTAGATTCCTTTAGTTGTTGCTAAGAACACTAGGAAAAGTTCTGTTACAATTTGTATCATCCAAGGTTATGAAAACCTCTCCAGGTTAGCTGTTCTTGGGAACAGCTTTGTGACATTTTGGACTTTATTGAAAGAACTCCTCTTAAAATACAAGGGTGTATGAATCTGAAATCTCACTGACTGGCTCTGTCCCAAACCTCCCTGCTCAGGTCAAGCCTTCCGAGTGGCAGAGAATACCTTCTCCTTAGCAGAGAGTGGGATGCTTGAGAGAAAAAAAATCTCTATTCATCCTTGAGAAAACAGCCTTGGTTTAAAACATAAGCTGCAAGAAGGCTGGCTGCAGTACTGAATTCTATAATGAATTCCTCCATTTCTGAGACAATTCTCATTAAAAGCCATTTTGTCACGAGGCCCAATAGGCTTCCTACAAAAGGGAGAGGTGGACGCGTCCTGTTCTCCTTCACTCTCCCCTCGGCCATTCCTGAACTCTAAATAATAATCTTTCTCATGCATGAAGAAAGCAAGCAGGACACTGGTAATCAGCAAGTGCATTGCTGGGTGGGACAGGTCCTTCCTCATCGCATCTGACAGCATTTACTTACAAAAAGTACCCAAATACTTGGGAAAAAAAGGGTGTGGGATAAGAACAGATTTGGGCAAATGAGTAGCAGTGACCTGCAATGCCTCCAAATGCCTCATATCACATTCTAGACAACATTGCTATTCCCCATGTTTGAAAATTTTAATCAAATTTATGCAAAACATAATTCTAAAGAGGTGGAAAAGCTATGTTTAAACTTTGTATAGCAAATATAGTACCGTAAATATTTTTAATTGGCTCTATGAATTATGTTTTATGCTGCTTTTTCTGTGCACTGTGTACATATTGAAATCACTAGTTTATCACTGAAGCTGGCTGATAGTTTCCACTGCATGCACACTAACAAGAACTGGGATATGAGAGTACAATAAATACTGTGGAATAAATGGGAACACTTCTCACTGCAGAAGTAATATATCTTTCTTCAAAATGTGTCTCTCTCCTCTCTGGCTTGACAGCACAATTTGATTGTCTTCAGCCAATCTGGAAAAAACCCAAGCCTCAGAAAATGCCAATTTCTCAAAAAAACAGAGTTATGTATCAATTTTTAAAAAGGTTTCATCTGGAAATGTTTCAGACCCTGAAGGACTTCCAGAAAGTCTAGGGAGTGGGAAATGTTTGCTCTGCTGGCCAGGGATGTCTGGAACACAGATCTAGACTCCTTTTCTCACTGGATCAACCCAAATGAGTGCCCACGCTCTGAGAAGCCGCCTATTGCAAAGCAGGTAGGTCTCCATCAGAGTTGTGAAAAGCTTCCAGCCTCACCCTCCAGCACAGCTCACACATTTTTTTTCATGCCACAGTGAAAATATTTTTTTCAGGACAGGAAATCAGTTTCCTTCCCAACTCCATTTTTAACCAGCAAGCCAGAACGAGCCCACCTACTAAAGCTTCCTCCGTGCTTTCAGAGGTTTCTCTTTCTCTCCACCTTGCAACAACTACAATTCAGATATGCATAAAAAAATGAGACATAACAAGGTGATGGTACAAGGCTGTTCTGCTTTCCACAGCAGTACAGCCAGCTGCCTGCAAGAAGAGAGTGAGGCACAAGAGAAAACTAGACTACCCCTCTCTCCCTTGTATGAATGAACCCAGAAGGTCAACAATCCTACCCAAAGCAGGCCCATGGGCACATATAGCAGGTTCCTGGCAGCGGCCCATGCACACTACAGGGAGGATTTCTGCATTCAGAATCATGCAGTGAATTTTCAAATCTCTATAAACTGGAAAAAAAAAAAAAAAAATCAAACCCAACCCTTCTTTAATAAAGCAAGAATTGTGGAACGAAGCTAATGTATGCCCTTCATGCAACATCAACAGAGGCTCAGTGAGCTGTTAAATGCATTTACATTCCCATGTAACAGGAAAGATAAACCCTCTCTGCAGAAGATTTTCAATAACCCTTAGACATCAGCAGAATGAAACTACTCTGTTAAAAACTAAGGAACTCTGAGCATTTCCCACATTTCTGTGTTCATAGCATTAAACTTTCAGGTAGGATTGCTGTGCAGCCCAGAGAGAAAAGTACAAGGTCACAGCTCTGCATTTGGTATCACGTGTGTCCCCCAAGAAATTGAGTTAGCCCACATCAAAATAGGTCCAGGGATTTTCAACAGCATGAGTGCTTAGAAAGAAACCTCTGAACACTGATCTCGCACTGTGAACTCCACTGAGTTGCCCAGTCTACCCCTGGTAAACAATAGCTGGGCCCATGATGGGTGATTAATAGTTTCTGTTATTGAAACGACATGTGTCTGTAGGGGCTTAAAGATACCTCTTGGTTTAAAAATACCTTGTAAGAAGGTATCTTCTTACAAAACAACTGCACAACCATTCTTGTCAGCTGAACTGGTACCTGGTAACAGCTTCCTTTCCTCTTCTCTTTCTGAAAGCAGTGAAACTACTTCAGAATACAAAAACATGCAATGCCCTACTAAGGGTTTAGTTCAAGAGGCGTATTCTTGACCCTCCAGTGTCCCAGTCTCTCTGTCCGCATTTGTGCCTCAGTCCCTGTAAGCCTCTGTTTGTGTGTGTGACTGTCACCTACAAGCAGGAAGGTGTCCCCCTCACTCACCTCCAGGTGCAAAATGGTTCTCCCTTCCCAATAATAGGTATTTAGAGATCTACATTCCTCCCAGTGATGTTACTTTATCTCTTATTTTTATACTGATAACAGAATATTAGCATGCACAACTGCAATTCATATTTTATTATTTTCCTATCTCATAAAATACAGAAATTTAAATCACTGAGGAATTAGGGGAATGAAGGGAGCATTATGTTTAAGCAGCTACATAATGTGGTTTGCATCATGTAATGGGACATGTTTAATGTGGTTTGACACAGCAGCCTTTCATCATTTACATTTGCTTCTGGCTTAATAAACTGTGTCATTCTGTTTATGTTTGTTACGGTTGGATATAAATGCTTCCCAGGCAGCATCCCCATGAATAACACCTGGAACATGGAAATTGGCAATCAACATTTTCATACATCACTGATGTGCTTCTGCCTCCCAGCCTTAAGCTCTAATATTTTATTTAGGAGTGTGCCAAGTATTTTCAATTAAATTTGATGGCCAGCCATGAGCACCACTGTCAGACAGTGTAAAATGATGTAAGGTTTCTGCCTGCCATTCTCATTCTGAGTAACATCTTGTTCCAAGAGTCATCATGCTGATGAGGATATGTACACCCTCGTAGTCACGGAAGGAGATGAAACAGGGCCTCTTCATATATTTTGTCACTACCACAGCTAAGCGTCCTCCACAAAGGAGGATGAACTCAAAACCAGATTTCCCACTGACTCCAACAGATGATAACTCACCTCAGCTGTCTGGCGGCTTTAGGTACGTACATAAGCAGTGAACAAAGACATGTTACTAGAGATGGTTCCTCTGCAAGGTCAGGTTTCCCAGTGAAAACTTGTCTGTGTGTCATAGTCTTCATGTGCTGAGGAAGTCTTCCACAAATAGCGCTATCTGAATGCCCAGAGTGGTTCATCACGGAACCATGGCAGGAGCTCAGGCTACTACAAGACTAGTTGACTTAATATATACTTCTAAGCCCACAACCACAGGTAAGATTTCACAAAACACAGATATTTGTTCTACATATCATGAAACTGTCAAGAAACAGCTACCTTCACATTGCAGCTGCTGCCCTTTGGGACACTGGAGCTGTTGGAAGTAACAGAACTGGAAATAAGGAGCATAGAAATGCTGCATATGGCCCAAATCTAACCCTGGGCTGCTGCAGAAGCAGTGTCTCTGGTGCTGTTCAGCACATGCATACAGTTTTGCTCCATGAGTTGAGGCAAAGCTGTGCTGCAGGTAGCTGCAACGTGTATAAGAGGACTCACTGCAGGGGGATAATGCAGCCTGCAGCAGAGGGAGATGGCCCCGGAGCTTCACAGCCTCAAGGACGGGAAAGGAGTGAGGTATATCTGGGAATTTGGTGGAACCCAGAGCACAACAGAAAAGTTCCAGTAGGAACAGGCAGGACTGCATGGGGCCAGGGCTCGTCCTAGGGGCACTGCTAAGCACCATTGACAGGGCAGTGAGATCTAAATAAACACTACTTTTCCGAACGTACAAGTGGGGAAAACATGTTTATACACATTTACCACCAACTACACTACAGTCTGACTGCTCTGTCCTCCTCAAACCAATGGGCATTTACAAAAGAGAGACTAGTAGCTTTGCACCACAGACCCACTTGAAATCTACGGAGCTCAAACCTGAGCATCCCTGGCTGCAGTGTGCTGTGATAGCTGAATGGTATCTCAGTGCTATAGGGATGCAATCTACACTGCACAGAGTAATGCTGTTCTTGTAGCAGGGGAACATGACAGTGGTAGTTAGAAAATGAAGATTGATTCCTTGACAATCAGTTTCCCAGTGTAAACATAAATCCAAGAACATCCAAAGAGTATTAGATTTAGCATCCAATAAAACAAGAATAAACATTATCGGGATTTCTTTTAAACTTGCCTTTCATAGATACTGTTATGCAGGTGCAGTGTGTAGAAATCCATTCACTTTATGAAAGAGATTACAAGTGCATAGATCTCTAATCTCTTTCATCAGTTTTCATTAAAAATTAGGAGTTGTGCCAGGTTGAGAGATCTCCAAGATTTTATTACATTGGGCAAAGCTGGAAGAGGAATAACAATTATGTTCACAGGGATGAAGCTTTGCTCTCATTATAAACTTCACACTTTCCTCTCAATACTGGGCTTTCATTCTTTCCCTCCGGCACTTTCTGGCTCCTGTTCATTTTGGTGTTCATAGTCTTAATTTAAATCTAGACACGGTGTATATGATACAGCATAACAGGTTACAAATCTTGTTTGGAAATTTCAATTCTTTTACAGGCATGTCAAGAAACTTTCCATAAAATTCTACCTAAAATGCTCTTCACAAATAATAGAGCTACAAAGTCAGCATAATAGTAGCAAAAGAGGATGAGAGGGAGAAAGAAAAAAAGGAAACGAAATTAGTAATAAAAAAGATTTTCAAATGAGATTTGAAACCAAAAGAAGTGCCAGGAAGGTATTTTAATGGAAAGGAACTACTCTACATGTTAGAAATTGCAGAGGAGAAGGTTCCTGTATGAATCTTACAGCAGAGGAATGCAGGCAAAATAAATCCCAAGCTATACAGAAGATCACTATGGCCAGGATTTTTGGACAGCAAGATGTCCAGACTCTGCGCTCTACTGGCAAAAGAAAGGAGTCAAGAACAGCAGCAAGAAATGGGCAGACAGTAAAACTCTGCTTTTAGTCTAATTATCCTCTGAAGGAGATTACACTGTACTCAGTAACTGCATGGATTGCTTTCATTCACAGCAAACTTCATTTAATTCCAAATAATTATAAAAGACAGATCACAGCTGCAGTATTAACACATGCATACCCTATCGAAGAGTAAGAAGGTGGCAGACAGAAAAGCAGATAGTACTTCTGTAATACTTCCACACTTGCAATCAATGAAGTTAATCCCTAAGTCCCTTAATCAAAACTCATCAAGAAAACACAGTTGATGAAATCAGAAGAAATATTGCCTGAATAACTCTTGAGATAGGATTGGAGATTTTTGAAGCACTACATTATTAAAAATGATGGACAAATCCTCATCAGCTTCTAATAATGTCAAGTATAATAATCCACATGGTTTTAGTAGCTACCTTTACCCATTTTAACTACAAAATCACTATTAACCATAAACTGTCAACCTCAAGCAGGTTTGGAAACCCCTTTGAAACAGAAATCAATTCATTAAGCCTGCAAAATATCACCAGAAAACAGTAAGGAAATATTTTTGGCTGGCCCACATCAACGTTTTGCAAAACAAAAAGAACCCCAAAGTGGAGCACATAATGTGGAAAGTGTAATTTGACCAGAGTGACAAATACAATCAAATAAGACCTTCACTGTTACCTACCAGGTAACATTCTGTAGTCAAAGTTTAATTATTTTTCTTTACTGAAGATTTTACACAAAATCCACTGCAGCCTCCTGCTCTCTCGATCTTTCTATGGTATGTCAGGAGTTAAATCACATATTTTCCAACACAACACTGCAAGAACTATGATAAATCCATTCTTCAACAGCACTGATACATTCATGACTTAAAATGATAAAATATCCTTAATGCAACATTTTATTGCTTTCATAAATCAAATTCAAAATGACATTATGTTTCTGGGAACTTCATATGAAAGATCTCACTCTTTTGTTAGACTTATTTCTGTGCAAAATACAGCATACTCCTACCACAGATCACAAGAAACACTTCTAAAACTTTTCCCAATGCCTGCAGTTTTCATCCTGCCTTTCTGAAGGCTGGCTCGTTGTGGCCATTCCCTTTTCTCAGCTACAATAATTTGCAGCAGTCTGGAATAACTCAACCAAACCAATGACAAACTCATTGTAGCATGAAGATGGAGAGATCAAACCCATCAAAATTCAGGCGTGTCTGAAAAGCTGAAAGTACTCATCTTTTTCAGGCAGGCCTCAGAATTAGTAGGCTCATTACAAGATGAAGTCATTCAGCACGGCTATGATGTGAGCTCTTCGTTCTGAAACAGGTACAATTAACCCTGCCATCCCATGTATGCACTGTTTGATGTCCCTCCATCTGCAGTTCCACTGTCACACTATGCATATAGTGTTTAAATAAATACATCTGGTTTATTTGTTAAGAGCAGGGGCACCAAATGACCCAGTCCCTTTAAAAATCATCTTTTTGGCACTTCTAGGATTACACACTTATGACATTTAGAGTTACATATGGAAGAGGAAAATGGACACTGGCTGAGAATTCTCTTCCATTTATGTAAGGGCCATTCTTGTCAAGTTTTACGCATTTTCTGCTTCCAGCTGGATTGGGAGCACAGTTTTTGCTGCTTTAAGAGAACCTCCACTTCCAGCCCGGGTGGGAATTGGGGTTTACAGAGAAATGTGGAAATAATTAAACTAAGGAAAAAGCTACTCATGTTTTAATTTCATGCTTAGGTTCATTCAGAGTTTGAGATGAAGGAATGAGTCATCAGTTCTTATTTTATTCAAACCCAGCCCCTGGAGAATGGATTACATGAAGTTACAGCCTGTACTCTGGCAATTAACCAGTTTTGTATACAGGCTGCCATTTTTCTGATCCTTCATATTTGAGAAGAAGCCTAAAATCCACCAGCCAAAAAGCAGAGCCTGCATTACACACAGCAGGCCCAATCGCCAAGCTGCTGTGGCTTCATCACCTCAGCCATTAACACCGTGCCAAAAAACCCAGCCCTAGGAGGCTCCAGACATTTCCTAGGACATGAAGGACTACGCACAGCTGCTCACAAGAGCTGATGGTTTAGGGTTATTGGTTGTGACGACTTAGAAGAAGCACATCCAGGAATGCTTGATGTAAAACAAACTAATATTAAACAAAGAGCTACTTGCCTGTCTCATCACTGCCCCTTCCCCTCCCTTAGTGATGCTGGTACCTCAGAATATAGAGAAAACAGTTTAATGCTGCTTGTGACTAAGGATTAACCACAACATCTGAAGTTCAGACAGTGACCTTTCCTAAAATACATGATTTTCTGACAAAAGCACTTGTAAATTAGAACGGGCTTGTCTGTGTTTAGAGGTTTTGGTAAGGGGGAGACACTGACTTTTTTCTTTGCTATACATCATTAGCTGTATCAGAGACATTTCCTCATTGTAATTCTGAATGGGAACGAGCACTGTTCCTTGCAGAATTCTCTGCAGTCTCATCTCTTGTCATATTCTCTTTCAAAAAAGTATTTTTTATAATGTAGTGCAATCTGGTATCAGAAAACAGGAAAACAAGAATGTCCATTTCAGCACAGAGCCAAAAGCCCCTCTCCCCCGCAAAGATGACAGACAGTACTGCTTAAACAAGAGAAGATGATATTTTCATAAGTTTCTGAAATGCATCGTAACACTTCACAATATATCCATATAGTAAGAGAGACCTCTTGGTCACACAACACATGATTATACCTGTGAGCCAGACAAATGGGATGTTGAGACTATGACTCTGTTCTGGGTGTCCAGTGGCACCCATAAAACAGAAACTCCAAAGCAAAAAGGAATTTAAAGACTTAGCTCAGCCCAGTAGTTGTCTGAGATGATCTAAGGAGCCAGGGCGCACTTTTCTGTATATGATCTACATTCCCTGCTGTTTAATGAATACTGATCAGCTGCACAGCCACAGGAGCATATTTCATTTGAAACATGGAGCTGTTTGCTGTACTCGCAGAGATGAGGTTTCAACAAATGCAATATATGAGACACTGGTTTGATATTTTTCTTTTTGGCTATGTATTTTTTCATTTTTTTTTCCTCGAGTAATAACAAAGAGGATTCATTTGTTAATGATCACACTTTCATTTCCATTAGCAACTCCAATGCCCTTCAATTAGTTGTTTTAACAGGAATGGGAACACAACCAAGTTAAAGCTTCATAATAATTCAGACTTATTTTTCATAGTTCATACCAAATCACTTATACCTTGTACGTGCTATTCCTTCTAAGCTTTCATTATCCTTTATACTGTAGCTGGGCTCATAACCACATGATTGTGGTTTCAAACCATCACCATCAACAAAGACATTCCTGATGGTGGGTTCTATGTACCTTGTACTTCCCTGAGGTCATCAGAGGTTTTCATAGTCTTTGTTCCTTGTGTTTCAGTAATTTTTAAAACTAATACATTGCATAGACATCATGCTTGATTTTTATCTAACTTCAGTTTAAAAAAGAAAGGATCTGAACCCTCTTATCCATAACACCTTTTTTTGTAATCACCCACAACATGCAAGATAGCCCTATACAAGCAAATAGTAAATTCATGTCTGCTAATGCCTCAATGGATTGTGAGCTTGATTATTATTTTGTCTTGGTTCATTGCTATAGCACCAGCACACATGAAGTTTGTTCTTTCCAGCCTTCCCTCAGGCTGTTTTGACAGGAGAAAGACTAATTGGTAGTGACTGCTTATGGGCTTCTGCCTCTGCTTGGCCTTAGGACATTCAGCAGGTACCTGGAAGTAAGGGGGCACACTGCTGAGGACTAAGATGATCCAGTTGCTATTTGTTTTGCAGCCCCTTTTAGCCACATATACTCAGTTCCAGTTGTAACCACTGCTCCACAGAAAACAGAAGGGATTACGCCAAGATAAATTCTCAGCTATTGGAAGTCTCTCAAAAGCAGAAAGACTGAGGTGCCTTTTTCATTCAGATCTACAAGCTTCAAAAATCCCCTCTAAACCATACTTTGTATGTGCCAGCACATGCAAATCATCAGTTTTAGTAGTGAAAAACAGGATTTCCAAACTGGGGAGCACTTTAATTCATCATTAGAAAATCTGTCGTCAGCTTGCCCAGACCACTTCATAGAATTTACGAGCACTTCATATCTGTCAACACTCGTTTAACTGCCAGCCTTAGACAGGCTTGTCATCTTACAGACCTCTGCAGTGAAGCACAGTGATCTGCCTCACGAACATATTGTTCGCTCCCCACCCCAGGAGTTGAGAGACAAGTGGTTTGAGTACTTTGTACAAGGGTCTCAGCTTCAAAGAGTCAAGTCCTGGCTACATCTTACCAATCTTCTGCAGTCAACAAGTTAGACATCTCATCTAGATTTGGCAGTGAGCCTCAGTAATCTCCGCATTCAAAAGGAATAAAATATATTGGAAGGGTAATTAATCTAAAACAAGTAGATAGATCACCCTGAGGAGGCTCAACTACCATGTGTAGCCTATAGAGGGAACCCAAACCCAGCTTTGCTGGGACATTTTGCATCTAGATGGTGCCTGGGTGAGTTGGAGTGAATAGTCAGCTGTTTCTATGAAGATATGTGCACTGGTTTGCACACACGGCTCCAGCCACTGCACACAAATCAAGCTGTACATTCAGTGAATACCGTGTTCCCAAAAATGCAATCATTTCAATATGTGCACGTCTCAGGAAATGTAAATCTCCTACAATATGGCACCTGAGGCGTAGTCTGAAAGATACTTTTGAAAATCAAACTCACTTTGGCAAGAGACGAGAGGATTACTTGCCATGCTACCTGATAGTCAAGGAACTAACTACTCATTCCTGTTGACAATTGAATAGGACAAAATAGATCAGCATATACATAATTATTGGATAGATAATTCCACACCTAAAATCCCAAAAGAGATGTTTTTGAAAAATGAAACAGAAGTGAAGGAGCACCCAGGAAATGTATGAGAAGTCCCCAGGGTTTGGGGTCTCATGGGAAGTTTCGTTGTTCTATTTGAAAGATGGGATATTTTTAGATCTCCTGCCCAGAACCACATTTCCTTGTTTTAAAATACTATGAAATCTTAAGCAACATCAATAGCTGGCATTACAAGAACAAACTGAATTACATCCAGATAACAGTCAGTATAATGAATTTTACAAGTGACAAGAGTGTGAACCACCTTCCAGGTCTGACCAGTCCTTGGTAATTCGGATTCATGAACAGCAATTTTCACTTGAGCAAGCAGCAAATGAGAAAGAAACTATGTATTTCAGAGTTACAAGTGGGATTTACAATTAGAAGACATAAAACAAAGCAAGACTGAAGGAGATGGAATGTTGAAGGCTGCTGAATGAGTCATATGTCAAAAAGACTCCAATCTAGGGAGGGTGTAGGATGAAATTCAGCATGCTGATTTCAGCATCTTTAGTGTTATAAACAATTTCCAGTGGTGCCAGATATCCAAAGGTGGTCTATAAACCTAAAAAGACCTCAAAGGTTGCTGATACATTTGTTGTTAATTCAGAGTGGTCTGTTTAATTTCACCTTTCCTATAACTATAGCATTCCATCTGCCCAATGTAACTGGATAAATCGGTATGTATCTGATGATGCTTCATCTGCATTATCATCCCTGTCTACATTGTTAACCGCTAGTAGAGGAAGTGAATTCATTATAAGTGTCTTTAAAAGCTCAGCAAGTAAAATATTAAAAACTGTATTCATCCCAGTCACTATCCGTCAGCACTTGCCCCGTTACATGGTACACCACAGCGCCAGTGGGCAGGATGTTTCAAATCAGTCGATGCTATGGCTTTTTGTTACTATGATTAATGACATTTGCATGCTGCAGAAGGATCCAGTTTAGCTCCCACTGTGCCATATTCATTTCTCCAATAAAAACCATACATGTTGCCAAACCCTGCCCTGTGGTCCTCTTTAAGGCTTCAGGCAAAATTCTAGTAAATGCCAACAGAGACTTTTCCAGATTAAACACTTTCAGTCTCTGACCTTTCAATATTATACATATACATCAGAATTATGTGAGTAATGCAATTTACTATTGGCACTTTTCAACATATGATTACAGGTAAAGTTCTGCTACATATCTTAGTGTGTATTAAGCAGCCAGCAGTGTGAACTAGTGGGTTTGATTCCTAGCAGGAGGTTTCAGTAACTAACATTTTAGCCACACAGACTCATTCTTTAGCCTTTGACTAGTCACTCAAAAAACTCTGGCCTCAGTTTCTCAATTTGTGCCATGTGGCATGGGAAGTAAAGACTTATCTTGTCTGTACAGCAGTTTAAAAACCAAGATACAAATAAATAGCATAGTACTTGGGAATTTGCAGTAAATACATTGAGCATTTCAGATTCCCAGTTGACTCTCATCCTTAACTAGTGTAAGCTTAGTTACAGCTTGACTCCCACATACCAAGAAGTAGACCCTCAAGAAACAGAGAAGCAACTTTAGAACAGTGTGCATGCAGCACTGGCTGCATGCACAAATTCATCCCACTCAGCATTCAGACACTGCATTTATAGGGATGTGAAAGGTTTTGTCTTGCTCAGAGCAAAGACTGATCTCACAATCTTTCAGGCAAGAAGTAGGAGAATATTTGGAGCTGAACAATGCAGCTCTGGGAAGTGCCATTACAGCTTACTCATACCCACTGAGGGGCTTCAGCTGGGGTTCACAGCAAAGAACAGGCTGTATGGACACAGTTGCTGGAGGAGGACAAGCACTAGCAGAAGGGACTTCATTGAGAAGTGAGGGAAAATATAAGAGGTAAAAGGATGCCTTCTAAGAGAAACTGAAATGCTCTCCGAATGGAGTGCACGTCGGAAAGGAAGGCAAGTTTCCAGTGCTATAAATAAAATATATTCAAAAGTATATATATATAACACCCAGCTGCATACAAATACACACTCAGTCCCAAGCTGAGGAGGAAAAAAAAAAAGCTTTTTTGGCAGAAAAGATGGTGAATCAAGGAGGAGCATGAGGGAGAGTTAACATCAGAGTAATATTGCCTGTTTCCCAACAACCTGATAAATATACAAAATATAACCCCCAGCTTTTAGCTGTTTTGCAAGTTCTTAAAATTGCCCTCAAAAGAAAAATTTGGGTTTTATCTTCAAAGTGAATGAGGCACGAAAACCAATTATGTTAATGACATATAGAGATGGGATCCATTAGAATTTCAAGCTAAAGCCTCGGTATGTCCCAGATAGGACTCACAAACAAAAGAAGAGAACAGTTTTAGAAAGCAATCCTGCAATGACAGTCACCTCACTAATGTATTGATAGGATCATCGAAGGCTACAGCAAGATGTAGGGAATGGCATCATCTCATTTTGGGTGACGTTTGCTTTTTCCAAGTCATGAGTTCACACAGTCCCTCTCACCTCATTTCTGCTGCTCTTCCTTGCTCACCTTTGTGCAATCATCCTCTAAACCAGGGAGGTTTTAGTGAGTAAACCACAGAAGACAAATATCACTTCAGACAAAATACTTTCCAAACCTTAAGGTGCCCAAGAACTAAACTTGTTTTACCCAAAGCACTAGGTGTCAGTGCTTTCTAGTGTACTTTAGCTCCAATAACTGCAGCTGTCTGATCCAGCTGCATACAAATACACACAGAGTCACAAGCTAAGGAGGAAAAAGGAGCTTCTTTTCAGCAGAAAAGTTGACAAATCATGCAGAAAGATGAGACAGAGTTAATATCAGAGTAATACTGCCTGTTTCCCAAGAGGCTTATGAATTCAGAAGTATTCAAGCATGGAAAAGGACAGCTAGAAATTCCATAGTCTTAATCTGACCCTTTACTGAGAAGAAAAAGGTATTAACTAAAATATATCCACAGAAAGATACAAAAAGCTGCATTTTAGAAGCAGGGACCTTTAACTGTGCTGTTGAGAAGAGCCAGCCAGGCAGCACACACGAGAAGAGGGGTTAAAACTACAGGCTGAGAAAAAAAGATGGCAGTGGTCCTTCGCCTGGCTGACTCAGGAACCAGGCTACCTTGCTTCAGCAATTCTCAGCAATGTGAGCACCATGTTTAGCTGTCTTAGAGGAATACTGTCAACATTTTCAAAGCACATCACAGAGGGTAACATAGAAGTAGCTGCATAAGAATAAAAGTAGCAGTAGTCAGTTCTCCATCATCATTAATACTATCATTCCTGTTCCAAGCAGAGCAGTATGTTATTTTTTCCATGCCAAAAGTTCCAAACTCCATGATGCAAGAAAATCCTCAGAATAAAGACTTCACAAACAATGGCCTGTTTAATCCAATCATTTAATCAAGTTAGAGAAAGCAGAAGAGCAGCAAAAAAGGGGAACAAGAGACTAAGAAAGAATTAAAACATGTTAAAAAAATACAAAATAAGACTCACACCTTGGTTGTGGCTCTTACTTCACAGCTTAGAAAGCAGCTGGCTCCATGTGTCCTAATCCCTGGCCTTTCTAAAAGCAAATGTCAACACTGATGCCTGACTGCAGATGACGGCTGTGCTCCACGAAGAGGAGTGAATTCCAGCAGTACCTCATCATTCATCCCTTCTAACTCAGCAGCACAGACAGCCCAGAGCATCAATCTAGAATGACATTTGGGCTCCAATTATATATCATTGCATTAAAAGCCCGGAGCTGATCTTGAGGCATTGTTCTTCTGTATGGAACTTATAAGATTCCTAAATGCTTTTAAAAACAAAGCTATGAGGACAGCTCTAATAATTACAAGAAACTAACCACTTTGAAGGGTAATTTGCAGTGGCTTTTGGTGGGGACTAGCTGCTCTTACAGTTGTGATTCTGGGCCTTTTGAAGCTTCCTGTTGAATAAGAACTTTAAATGCTGCATAGTAGAGGTACAGCCCTCTCCAGCCTACATGAAAGCTGGCAATTACACAGCTGCAGACAGCATAAAAAGCCTTTAAAAAAATTACAGATACACTTTAATAACACCTCTGCCTTCTTTTAGCTTTGCACACCAGGTGGTGTTTGAAATGCTCAGTTCCTACAGGGCCAGAGTTTGGGAATGGCAAGGGGTTGGTGAGGGCTGTGGGAAGGGATGGCTCCAACGCCTTGCTCTGCATAGTGATTACACCCAGGATATTACAGGGCATGACAAGCATGTCAGGGCTGTTCCCTTCCCCAGCACACACTGCCTCCTGAAATTCCTTATCTTCCCCAAGAAATCTAATTATCAGTAGACAGAGCTGCAGGGGACCTATGAATCGTGTACATGCTCTTGCAGCACTTAACAACTGCTGTGCAGTTCCTGTTAATTAATGCTCATGATTTGCATTTACATTGGGCCTAACTTGATTACACACTTGGTTCCATCATCAGGGGACTATGTAATTCCCTGGTTCAATTGCAGAGAAGGGTGTATTAGAGTCCATTGATCAGAAGGAGATAATTCAGGTGCAGATAATGTCACATCAGGCAAGTGACAGATGACTTTGGCTACCCTGTGCCGTGCCATTTGCCAACAGTACACGATGTACCTAAGAACTTAAGAGCTTCTATTTTTCTTCCTTTCTACTTTGCCCTCTTTTCCCCACCTCTATGCTCTAAACACATGCGTTCCCTCTTCCTTCCAAGTGTGTTTATAGCAACATAGTACACGTGAAATAGGAATAAAAACTACTGAGAGTGCTAGTGAAGAGTTCTTAACAGACTTTCAAGACCTCTCTCTATGCGTAAACCTACCAAAGTAACACTTAGCAGTAATTATATCACTGTCAGGCTGTTCTTCATGTAACAAACTTTTCTTAAAAAGAAAAATCAGACATTAGGAGAGATAGACCACAGTTAAATCTCAGTACTGAGTTTCCTTTCAACCAAAATTTACATGAATTACATGTTTAGTAACACAGATATGTTTTGATGGGGTTTTTAATGATGTAGAGAATGGGAATACTGCATATCTATCCATATATACAGACTCTTACAGATTACCTCCATGCTATTTTGTGTATTCATGTAGTTCTATGGATAAATGTTCATTGTCCTTCCCAAGGTAAGTTAACTTCATATCACCACAGTTCCATAAATTCTGGCATCAGTGCTAGAATATTTACAGCTTGACAGCTCAGTTATCCCTGCATTGAGATGCATTGTGTGGTGCAGATTTATCCTTGGAGAACTAAATCTCCACTGGTTGTCAAATGTGGGATACCAACCAGCTATTCTCCTTGGGGCCTTTTCACCTTCCCACATTTGCATGCTGTCTGGAAGCTGACCTTGCCCATAAAGTAGGCAAGCAGAAGCACATAAAGCATGAATTCATTTTATATCTCTAATGGTCCACACCACTAGACAGACACTGGTTTTGAGATCAAATATCTTCTTTCCCTTTATCCTTCTATTTGACTGAGATTCTTTAAGATGTTTAATTCTTCAATGCTGGACCTAGCTTTAGCCTTTAACAGCAGTGCATTTCCTTCTGCTCAGCTTGAAAGGATTGTTCTGATTATCTCAGACATGCTCCAGAAAGACTTTCTTTTAATTTAATTTTTGAATTAAGAACATCATGTTCACATTAGGAGTAGCAATAAGGGGAAAAAATAAAAAGAAGAAAAGAATAATTTCTCAATAATTATTAAAAAGACCAGGATTTCAATTAAATTCATGACCAGTAACAGTAAGGGTAAGAGGATCCAATTACAGCAACTCTTACTTCCATCAGATGCTCCATGGGAATAAAGATGATCACATGTGTGAGTAAAAATTGCAATATGAGATCCCACATTAAGATGTTGGCTCTGAGCTGCAGCAAAAAGCTTTGATTTTCTGCCACTTACACTGACAAGCAATGCGCTTCTCTAACTTACACAAAATCAGTACTTATCAACAAGGTTTCACTTGGGTTAATAGATATAAAGAACCCATCACAAGTACCTTGTTCTATATCCTTCCAGTGTGCAGCAAAGCTCTGTGAATTTTCCATAAGCTCAGCTATACTGTGATAAGTGGAAGCAGAATTGTGCCAGCCACATTATAATTGGAATTTTCAAGACGGAAAGTACATATACATACTGTACAATAGGATGAGAGATGGAGAAAGTTCTTGGCTGTCAGAAGAGCTGCTGTTGTGGGGAGAAAAAGGATGCATGTGTCCAGTGTCCCTTGCTTCCAAAAAAGAATAAAATAAATCTTTCCCTTTCATATTTGTCTCATTGCAGGGATATCATCTCACTGCCACAATTTATGAATGACATCTTAATTGAAAGCTTCTGCCCACTGCAAAAGGGGAATGCATGCAACACCACAATCACAGCTGGGTAGTGATATTTACTCTAATATCCTGCCCAGACAAGCAGAAAAGGCCAAACAAAAAGGGCTCCTGCAGACGGAAGGGTGTGAAGTTTAAGAGGTTACAGCTCAAGAACCATATCCAATATAAATGTATAAGGCTATTTCTTTGCGACATGCGCCTTTGTATTGTCACAAAGGCTCTTATGAATTGGTAAAGGTATACTCCACACTTGCAAAATCAGTGCATCACATGGGAAACACTGAAAAGATTTTTCTGGAGTTCAAATATGCCATTCCAACAAATGAGAAAACAGAAGGTGTTAAGCTACTTTCGCAAAAGCTCACTGCTGCAGTGCTGGGCACCTCAGCATATATTCCAGGTTACCTAGTTCACATACCATAAAAGAGCTAAGAAATAACACAGAAAGCTGTAGGATCAATCTCCAACTCTTTTCTCCCATTTCATCTACTTCACCTAGAAGTTCACAGAAAAAGCCAGATTTAACTATAAAACCAACACCTGGGTAACATAAGCCCAGCTCTCGAATCATTGCTGTAAGTGGGGACATGTTGAGACTGCACTGTCACCCAGCTGGTCTAAGTCTACTTTCCTTGCTAGTGTTTCACCACCACCATCAAAGAGATCCCAGAGAGGAAGGGTCAACTGGCCCAAACACATTTGTCACAGGTATGTCTGAGAGCACAGTTTGTAACAGCAGCTCACAGCGCTCCCACGCAGGCTGCCTATTTGTTCATAGAGGTTAATTGATAAGCAAATGTCAGGTTTGTTTGGTTTTTAATTATTCCCCTATTCAAGCCATCAAAACGTTCTGGAACAGAGGAGACAGCAGCTCTTCGCAAAGGAAAAGGGCAGCTTCATATTTGTGTGATAAATTTACTGCAAATAATGTGTGTGTTTGAAATCAGTGATCTCTCTAGAGGGTCTGAGAGTGTCTTTCCTGAAAACAAGTAGGAAAACACATTTTATGAGTTAAGTTACTTTCAGTTCAGGGCAACAGAAGAGTTGAGGACATCAGTGCAAATACTTCAGCTGCTATGTCCACATCTGAATCCAAACACAATTTGAGTGATGAATCATTTCAGCCAAGAGGAACGATAATACTCTTCAAACCTTAAAGAATTAGAAGCATCTAAATCTGTGCTGCATGGGAAAACAAAGCATACACAGTTTGCAGACAGTGCAGTGAAATGCTGGGAGATGGACGGCTCCATCGGCTGCTCTCCTGTATCTTGTGATTACGGATTGCTCATCCTCAGCCTCAGAGCAGTGCTTATTTGTATAATGTGCTTTTTATCCGGAAGATCTCAGAATATCTGGGAAACTTCACTGAGTTACTTCAAGCATATATCTAGCTGAAAGGTCACTGCTGCTGACCCAGGCTATTCCCTGCTCACAGATGCTTTGTCTCATATAAAACATATACTGCAAAAAGGAGGAAACTCATGAACTTATCATGGTTCCAGATAACCAGCTTAGTGACAGAGACTTCACTAACAGAGTGCTATAATGACAATGCTCTCATTTCAAACCCTTGGCAGATACGAGGTTTCCCCGAGTTTCAACAATCTGCATGGGGAGTTGTACAGGACATCGTTCTGGGATGTGCAGAGAAATACAAGACAGCTCATGTAAATACACAAAAAGAGAAGAAAGCTGCATTGCTGCCTGGGTAGAAATACAGGACCCAGTTTGAGGCTGGGACTTCATGTTATAGTGAAACAAGACAAAGGTTAGCTACTGTCTAAAGTCCATCCCTATTTTCATTTCTTGCAGAAAGCCAATTCCTTCAGGGGGATAAACCAGCAAAAATCTCTAGTAAAATACTAGGCATGCAAACCCCCTTATTTTGGCTAACTACTCCTGCCCCAAAAGGCAACCTTTAATAAAGGGAACCTCTCTAAACATGGCTGCTTACTTATGCTGCTGCTCTACTGCAGCTGGGATTTTCTGCACAAGACAACAGGCAAGTCTAATACAGTTTTCTAAAGTATTTAAAGGCACACTATTCAATTCTCAGGTTCTAAAATAGCACCACTATTAAAGTCTAAATGCTAGAACATTGAGAATAAACTTTTTCTACAGGAAAACACAGAATAATATTAACTAGACAGAACTGGTTCACACTGGAATTTTACCACATAAAGACTGATGCTCTGTGCAAAACCAACCAACCATTCCCATGCAGATATTTGATTTGCAAAGGGCCACACTGGATTTTCCACACAGAGATAATGGATGTATTTAATTTCTGAAATGGTACCTTTTGAATATTACATTTCCAATGTGATGGAAACTTTCATTCAACCTTTACTCATAAACAAGCCCAGCAAGTTTCTGAGAATCTGGCCACACTGAAATAATGGTGCAATTTATACTCATATTTAATGTATGATGAAAACCCACTTTCACTCCTTGAATTTCCAGTACTTCTGTTACTTGCTGTAAGACAGCCCACAGAGTGACAGGGCTTACTTTCTCTTTGTTTTCAGAAACTAACATAACCAACAAATTAAACTCTAGTATTAAATCTCATCCAGTGTGTGACAGCAATGACACACGTCAGCACTGGCTGAAAGTCATTAACCTCAAAACCAAAAGACACTTTTCCAAAAGGAAATATTTTTTCCTTTGTAGGGGGAAGTCACTTACATAAAATAGGAGAAAATTATTAGTACCATTTGACCCATGATGAATGCATGCAGCTGCAACAAGACTTCAACTAAATTTAAAGCATTATTCAGAGCACTTTACCTCCAGCCCCCTAAGAGCTGAGCATAAACAACACAAATAAAGGTGCTCAGCATTGTTCCTGTCCTCACTTGAACTCAGGTACAGGCTATTGGAAGTATATGTGCTTTAAGAAATATTTTTTTTCCAATGTACAGACACACCTCACAGTAAAGTATCTGCTTCCATTTTTCTCATGTTTTAAAATGGATTTTAGACCAATAATGGCAATGCACAATTATTGTCCTCATTTTCTCCTACAGGTTCTCCCAGGGATGCTAAGACTCAAACTAAATAGCTGGATAAATGAGAATCAGAAGTCAGCAGTGGAAAGGAAGGGAGATAACAAAAAACCATTACCTGATGGAAGATACCTACAGAGCTCAGCATTTTTATCAGTGCTTGACTAATGGAACTTCAAAATTGGGCAAAGTAGGAAGGAAAACAGGTCAAGGCCAAACACCGACACTGAAAAGGATGGTTGTAAAACAAATCCAAAAACACAGACCACTGAGCTGTCATACACCACTCTTAGCTCCCAGCCATTTAGAAACAACTGGCCTGAAGCACACTTTGCTGCTCTTAGCATCAAACTTCATCCAGCACCTATTTAAAATTAATATAAACCTTCATACTGTGTTTTGATGCACAAAACATACATCCAGGTTTTAGCCTTATCTCCAGGAACATGAGATAACACCAGTGAGGCATCTCTCCAGTAGCTGTACCACTGCCAGAGGCAGGGCAAGGCAAAACAAAGGAAGATTTTGGTGAGGAGGGAAAGTTTTGCAAGTGAGAAATAAGGTTTTGTGTGCTTAAAGCTGTTTCTTAATTCAGAAATTCTAAAGCCAGTCAATTTAATACTTCACACTTCCATGGGACTAATTTGGCCCACCCTATACTATTCCTCTTCTTGTCTAACCTCTCTCCCTTAGTTATAATCAGTTATGGTGGCATCAACCTGCCCTCTGTGGCTACTGCAGAAGCAAATTGCTTCCCACTACCCATCTCATTTCTAATACCTTTCTCCTTTGAACACCTCTGGTTTCCCTCATTTCTTTCATTGATATAAAAATAATATTTAAAAAAATGTTTGTCTTAACTACAGTAGTATCAGAATTGAAAAAAATCAGGTCAGTGTTTCTAGAAATGCACTTACCAAAGCAATTGGATGCTTTATGAACCCAGGTCTTTTGCTGAATGAGAAAAGGATCAATGTCACTAGAGGCAGTGTGTATATAGGCTGCCACCTGCAGCCAGGGGCAGCCCTGAGACCTTCTGCATCCACAGACCATACTGGAGCGTTGTGCCTGTTCTAGTGTCTTCAAAATCTGGTCCTTAACCAGAAGAGCCAGTGGTGACTTACAGGCCTAATGAGAAGCACAGCAGCAAACATACCACCGAATTTTAAACCAGATAAATTTGAGTGCAGTGATAACATTGCTAAATCACCTCTTAAGCATTACTATTCCTCTTCTGGGCTCTCCATCCCTAAATTGGTATGACAGGGGAGCCTAGGATGCTTCTAAAATGCTTTGATTGTCTTCAGTTTTCCCTTTTCTTCCTTCACATAACTCTTCCCTCTTACTGAGTCAATAGAATAATGAGGAGACTGTTCTTAGATTTGAAGTCAAGTGAGTGACATTCCTATTCATTATTTATCTGATTTGAAATTCTCATAAATACCACTGGTGATAATCACCTAATTTCTATCAATTCATTTCTAGATCACCATCACATACAAAGTGTACTGTAGGTAGCAGCTCAATCCAATATTTATTAAGTGATTTTTTTTTATGAATATAGATACTCAGTGTAATTCCAACTAGAGCTGTTCTTTGAAATTCCAAACTGGGGACATATTGAATAGAACTAGATCTCAGTTTGGTGGAGCTTACACAATGGCTTGAAAACATCATAATCTTTCAAAAACACATATAGCAGATCTAGTCACATTGTGCTATACAGAATTAGACCTGCATAAAATGTCACTCCACCTAATAAGTTCTGCTATTTCTGCTCAGCAGTGTAGTCGCGTACCAGCCATTATTGTCAGCATCCATCTGGGATGAGAGAACAGCAACCTGTCCAACAGCCACAGGCAGGACATCCCAGCAGAATGCTTTAGGACCAACAGTCCCCCCCATTGTGCTAAGAATGACCACCCCAAAACATGTGAGGACAAACCCACTGCTCTTACTTACACTGACTCAGGGCTCAGACAAGACAAGATTTCTTTATAAACAGAGTTAACCAGAAGAGAGGCTGACTGCTAGTTTAGAGGTGTCTTTCAATCACAAACCTATGTGCTTTTAAGAGAAAGCACTTTTGCTCAATGGCATCACGGTTCATGGCTGATGTGCCTGGAAGATGGAGACACAGAAGGAGGGAGGAGAGAGAGGAGAAGACAGAGAAAGGGTGGGTGGCAGAGCAGGGATACGGTTGCCGACTCTGGCGGAGCTGTCACTTCAGGCACGCTGCCGCAGCTGTACTGGGATGTTTTGTACATCACTCAAGGTAAAATATCTAAATGCAAATACCAAATTTATTTCCTCAGGAACATCTGCAGGTGGCTTTACCGAACTACAGCGCCCTCTGCAGTCCATGAGATCTTAAATCAGACCCTGCCTTTAGTCCCCCACTTTAACATGCTTTTTTAAAACCCTGCCATACTGGCTTACTTTTTGGACAGGTCGTCAGTAACCCACTTAAAAGGGAGTGTGCTGTGCAGGACACTGACTCTACTGGCGCAGCACCCTCTTTAATTGGATTAATTGGGATAAGAATGAGACAATAGTAAAAATTTTATTCTTAGAAATTCAGACCCAAGTTAGAAATGATTTCCTGGATATTTATAACATTGGAATTCCCTCCCCCCTTTTTTTTTAATAGCATTCTAGTATAGCACCATGTAGCTAAATAGTAGTATGCTGTTCTCAGCCTAAAAACTGCAACTGATACAGTATCTATCATTGAGAATGTCAATGTTGAAACTATTTTATTTACACAACACAAAGTTCTCCTAAAAAACCGTGAAGCCTGTCAACAGCAACTGCAGTGGTTGGGTACACCTGAAACCAAGAGATTTTGGGCAAGCTGTGTGGATCCTCTCCAGAGGAGCTCCTCTGCTCTCTTCTTCACAGAATACAATCACAGAAGATTCACCTTCCTGCAGGAGAGATCTCCCCTGCAATTCCTGCAGCCTGTATCAGGCAGCAACTCCACCCAGGGAGACTACATGACCTCTCATAGGTAAAACATGACATCATGCACTTATAACGATCTCTCGTAGAGTTAAACCACAAGGATTTGGTATGGTTTTACCCCTCAGACCGCACCTCTGATTTACTCATTTGGCAGAATTACCAGCGTAGTCCCTCGGGAGGGATTGGAAGTGAGAGAAGCAAATGGGCTCTGTTCAAATGGAAGCACAGGCTTTCTGTGAAGGTATGCAATTTAGCACCAGATGGCAAACCAAGGGCTATACCAAGTTGAAATGCTGTTGCCTTTCTGCTTTTTCACACATAATTCTCACCCTCATGACAAGTCACTTCATTTGGTTGTAGGAATGTGCCCTCTGCATTGATATTCAAGTAAACTGCCAAAGATTCCAGGTGAATAGCTTGAGAGCAATCAAGTGTAGCATTTAATGCAAAGCTTTACATGGCAAGACAAGTTTATAGGGAAAAAAAAAATCAAGCCAATCTCTCCCAAGATAGACTATTTTATATTACTGAAGGTAGGTCACATCCAGTATGAGAAGAATCCAAGCAGAATTTTTGGTACCACACAATCCAGCTGGCGTGTCCCATCCAAGTTAAGTACAAACACACGTGAAAACCAACACTGAAGATTCCTGGGTACTGACAGGTCCCACCAACGCATTCATGCTTTTGGTTACTCAACAGACCGGATACCTGTCATTTCGGTTAGCAGCAGAAATATATATGGAGAAATTGCTCCGATCCTGGGCACTACACGTGGCACTGCTTCTGAGGCTCATTCCAGTGTGGAAAAGGGAGAGAGGTGGCGAGAGTGCTGCCAGGTACAGTCAGCAAGAGGCAGAAGAGCATGGAGGGAGCCCATGCCATCTATAGAGCACAACCACCGAGTTTGTCTGTAAGATCACACTCACTTCCCTTTCAGAAAGTGCCTTATTTATTCAGTTTTTAATGGTATGGCATAAGGACTCCTGTATTTTATAGATAGATACCAAACTGGTATTATCAAAATAAACCATCTGTTTTATAAACCAATTATTTACAAAACCGGTTTCTGAAGCTTTTTGTTTTGTTTTTTTAACAAAAATTAAACTATACACCCATCTAAGTTACAGAAACAAAAATAAGCTTTATAAGATCACATGTATAAAATAAGAAATGAAATGTGTTTTTATTTAAGGCAATACTGGGCTACTTCACAAATCACCACCTCAAATATAGATACTGCTCCACACTACTAATTTTCTATAACATTCACAATGGATTCTTTAATACCAAATATCGTTTTAGATCTCCAATGTAGCAAACTATCTTTATTCACATTTCAATTTTTATTACGGAATCATAAATGCTTTGTATCCAATTAAAAGCAATGAAAAATGTAGCTATAAGAAAACTATTATATTTATGTGTTAACTACATATGAATATCACCCATAGATTCTGGATGTTAAAATTTACGAAAATGAGAGGGTGTCAGTACGTTTAACTTATGAAATGTGGTCGTATCCAGCTCCTCTCCTGTAAATAAATGCTTTATGCAAAATAAAACTGGATATGGCAGACTTAGCTAGTTTTAGTTTAAAAGTTCTTAATTTAAAATGACTAAAGAACAGTTTCAAAAACTTACTTAATTACAAATTAAAATTCCAAATATAAATGTGTAATTTAATAGTTTAGACTTACAGACTGCTGGTGGCAGCAAATGATTTACAATAATAAATATATACTAAAAAGAAATGTATCTACAAATAATAAAGAGTACTGTTATACATGAACAATAACCTGGTGAAAGAGAACAATCACAGACAATTCACAAAGATTTAGTTCATGGAAAGGACAATCTGATATAAAGCTGAGGTTTTGATGGAATATTTACAAAACTGAAGCAATTACTCTGTTCTTCAAGTCCCATAGGGATAAAAAAAAATAAGACATTTACATGACTCATATCATGTTTTTTGCTAGATTTAATCACTTCAAAATAAAAGCTCCACAGTTACTAACATGCTTGATGGCTTCCTATTCAAAATAAATGTTATTACATGTCACAGTTAAACACATTAGTTTTTCAGTATTTTGACTCCCCTTCCTTGGGACCCTTCACAGTAACTTCTGCAGCTAAAACCTCTGGATTATCCTCCCAATGTCCTTCGGTCTTTCTCAACGTGACGACAGGTTTCATTTCCTGAAGCTGCCGCAACACGCGCTCAGTGCAGTCTTTAAAAGTCTTCTCTAAAACAATCCTTACAAAAGTCTTGTCTAAAACAATCTTTACGTTGTCACCGCAGGGAAGCTGTGATGGGTTGGCAAACGGTATGAGGGTTTCGTTTTCAGAACATGACCAAGTGACATTATTACTTGCTACAGAGGTCTTCTCGTTGTGTTTTCGGGCATTTGAATGGGATCCCTTTTTGGTTCCGGCGCTGTGGCAGTCTCTTTCTGTGGTCTTCTTTTGCTTCACAGCAGACTCTTCAAGGAATTTGAGAAATGACGCTTCAAATCCCATTGGCTTAAAGGAGCTCCAGTCAAAAGCTGCAGGTTGCTCTTCGGCCGTTTGAATGGCTACAGCAGTCTCCTCCTCCCTGTGCGTGCTGCTCACATCAGCGGGCGGCACTTCCTCAGGTTTTTCAACTTTCCTCCTCTTACTCTGAGATACATTTTTTTCTTTGTTTGCTCTTTTTAAGTTTATTTTTTGCTTTTCTGAGGGGCAGGAGTTGGTCTCTGGCAAGTCATTATTTACACTGGAAGAGATTTTTGCTTGATTTTCAGCACTTGAACAGTCCTCATTAATCAGTTTAGTAATGAATAGTTCTGTCAGTTCATCCACTTCATCCTTTTCACCTTTTTCAGTTTCCTTTTCTGGTAATGTAGTTGTGCTTGAATCATTATTGCTCACAGTCAAACTTGGTTCAGGCTCTTTTACATCACTTTTTTTCTCAGTCTCCTCTTGCTCACAGGTGTCTTCCTTTACTGGCAAGACAGAGAGCTTTTTGGATACAATAAGAAGATTCCTATGTTGGGAAGTAAATGCTTTGGACAGCTTGTGGCATTTATAATGCCTTATTATGTTACTTTCGCTTGTAACTACAGACGAACATCCTTTTATCATACACGGATACTGAGTTATGAACCTGCTCGTACATTCCAACAAGGCATCATTTCTAGCCTTTATGGAATACACATGCTTGCCACGTTTCAGTGAATAACCCTCCTGATTTTCTTCAACTTGAATTCCTTTTGAGTTTTTGTTGTCCAAGTTCAGGTTTTTCTTCAGTTTTGTTTTCCCTGACAGCCTGTTACATTCTTTTCCCGATCTGTTTTTTAGTACTCTCTGTTTGGACTTCAGTGGTTTCTCCTGATTTGCTTTGCTTGAATTGTTTTCCTGATCTGGTGTCAGTCTCCTTGGTCTTATTAGATGATCTTTATGCCTGTCATTATGTTTGTTAAAAATATGCCTCAAGAGGTTAGACCTAGTAGCGTAAACACGGTCGCAGCCTTCACAGTCACATCTGAATACGCCGTCATCTTCTACTTTGTTTGGCTTTATCTTAATGCCGTGATCTGCCTCAAGATGTATAACATAGTTAAGATAAGCTGTAAATGAGGACTTACACTGAGACTGATCGCAGGAAAACCTTCCCACTTCTGGAGCTGGTTTCATGTTTCCAATTTGCTCTGGGGTCATGTTATGAAGCTTCATGTAATGTTGTATCAAGCCGGTAACTTCCTGGAAGATGCGAGAGCAGTCACTCACCTCACACCTGAACTCTCTGACAACAGGTTTGGTTTCCACCTCATCACGTTCCTCTCTGCCTGGCTCATTCTCCTCCTCCACTTCAGCAGAGAAGGCTGGGAGGTCTGATTTGTGCACAGCTTGGTAATGAAGGATTAGGTTTTGCTGTATTGTAAAAGCCGCGAAGCAGCCCTGATGGACACATCGGTAGGGTCTGTAAGGGCTGTATCTAGTGGGAAACTCCAGAGACTTTGGTACCGGCTTCCTACGTTTTCTGTCCTCTTTTTCCTTCCTGTACCTCCTAACCTTGTGTAATTTGGCTTCTGCCTGCGTACTACCGAAAGAGACTGCATTATGTTGCTCTGGTAGAACAGAAATCACTTGGGGCGGTTTTTCCAGTCTTTCAGGAATGTTTTCTGGTAAAAGTTTTTCCAAGACTATTACAGGCTCTATGACTTCCTTTGTCTGAGCTTCTTTGACCAATGGGGCTGCAGTTTTGGTTCCTATTGTTAGTGGATGCAAAGTTTTTATTTCAACAGGCCGTGGGGCTGTGTTTACAGTCTCATTTTGAGATCTTCTGCCGTAAGGCCTTTTAATTTTTAATTTCACCATCTCCTCTGTCGTAAAATGATGTACAAGCTGACAGTGCGCTCGGAGATTAGAGTTTCTTGTGAAGGTTTTTGGACAGGTAGCTACAACACATTTGAATGGGGCATACTTCAGTTGATGCTTCTTAATTTCTAGTATCATTTCTGCAGTGTACTGATGAATCTTGCCATAGTGTTTAAATAACGCGTCTTTTGTCATAGCACTGTAACTGCAGCCTGGATCCTGACATACAAAAGGCTTATTAACTTTATCACTGAACTGAATGTTACTTGCCTCTGCAGACAGCTGGATGAGGGTTTTATTTTCAGTCGATACAACAGGAACTCCTGGTGCTAGCGTATCTGTTGGAGGACACTGGGAAACAGTCTGGGAGACTAGGACGGGTGGATCCTCATCTAGTTTCAGTCTTTGCAAGCGTTCCGTAATTTCCAACATTTGAGTATCATCCTTTTGAGACATCTCAGTCTGAGCAGAGCTACTCTTTGCAGCAGTGACATTCCCCACATGCACGGCAAACTGCGGCAGTTTTACGCTATGTGCAGAATCTCCTAAAGAAGCCTGTGCGTTACTTACTTGCGAGTTCTGTCCTGAAGCACTAACAGTATCCTGAATTTCAGTTTTCACCTCAAGTATGTCTGTATTCAGAGCAGTTTTAAGCATTTCCAGAGTTTTTTCGAAGTTCTGCAGAACATTGTCTTCTGAAATCTTCTTCTCTGAATTTGCTTGCACACAAGAATTTACAGCCACCATTTGGGAATCCCCATTTTCATTTTTTACTGTTAAAGGAGGGAGTGTTGTATGAGCCTCAAGATCTGTTTTGAAGTTCTCTTTGATACTGGTCATTAATAACTGATTGTCAACATTGTTGAGTTTCTGCGTGAGGTTTTCCACCACCTGAGAGCCACAATTGGCTAGCAAGTTGGACTGAAAACCTTCTCCCTGCATTTGCACGTTTCCTTCAGTGCTTTTGGTTAGAAGTCCTACCATTGTATTATTTACTACTACTTTCGGTGATGTGTTGGGCGCAAGCAAGGGCATAGGTACTTTTTTCTTTTTCTTTGAAGCACTGGTTCCCTTCTTATTCAAGTTACTTGATCCTGGTTCCTTGGGACTACTAATAGCCGAAACTCGTGAACTGTCCCCTGCAATGTTTTGCGCTGCTGGAACAGGATCTGAAAATGAGTCAGGACATAAGTCATCTTCAAACTTCCTTAGCATTAAGTCCCCTTTCGTAAAAACAGGCAAACGCCTACACACTTTTAGTGGAGTGATTTTGGTGTTGAAGGTCCTGTTTTGGTCTGTTAGCAGGGTAGTGGGGTTACAGGCTGGCTGCACCAGAGGGGATGTGGTTGAGTTGGGGAGAACAGCTGCATTTATCTGAGTCGTAGCAGTGATGCAACTTGTTGCAACTACGTGTGGAAGCACTTCTGTGTTATCAAAGGTACTTGGGATGCCTGCAGTTTCCAAGGCTTGTTTTATAATCTGATTTCCTTCCTCATTCCCACCGGTATTAAAGTTAGTCACACCGGCCCGCGGAAACACAGTCTTCAATAAGGCCGTGGAACGATTTTCAGCAGCAAGTAACTGGAGGAATGATGGATCTTTAAAACACGTCTCTGGATTGAAGGCAGATTCCTGGGGTTGCTGCAAGTTTAATGAATTTGAGGAAAGAATCATGCTGGCAAGCAGAGACTGTCCACTGGCCTGCAGAGCTTCTGCAGAAATTTCTGATCCTTCAAGAGGCTTACAATAAGACCTCTTAGATAAGTGACCACCAAGTGATCTAGGATTAGTGAAAACTCTGAAACACCTACTACATATAAATTTGCCATCCCTAATTATTGCTGGCCACTTGGCCCGCTTGTTATGTTTTGGCTTCCTTTCTTTCCCATTTGTGTCCCGGACACGATCTTTTTTCACCTTTTCTGAAGCTGGATCTTGAGAACTAGTTTCAATGAAGTTATTTTCATTACCCAGTCGTGAGGGAAATAGCTGAACAACAGTTTCCTCTTTTGTGAAAGCAGAGCTACCGTTTCCTTCTAGTTGTGATGAAAAGTTATTTGTGTTATTTTCTACTTGCGAGAAGACTGAATTTGGAGGATTCTCCGCTGTCGATGGAAAGAGAGACATTGGACCATTTTCTGCAGGTAAAGGAAGAAAAGGATCGGAACCACCGTCAATATTCAGAGGCATAACTTTTTTTGCTAGATCATCCAGCTGGGAAGGTAAGGTTGCACCAGACAGATTTTCCATTTGTGAACATAAAACACTCTCAGGCTCACTTTTAATAGGAGTAGACAAACTTGGATTTATGACACTTCCCACTGAAGGCAACATAGGATTGGCCAAATTTTCTAGGTGGGTTGGGAAAAGTGCACTTGAGACCTGTTGCACTTGACTGGAATCGGTGGGATTCAAGTTAGGTTTGTTCTGTGCAATTACAGCAGCACCACTGTGATTGGCCACTTTTGTGGGCACAAGATATACAATCTTCCCATCATTCGGCACATTTTGCATACCGACGGATTTCCGTGGTTTCTTATTTTTACGCTGCATTTTAAAAGCAACATATTCTTCAGGGTGTGCTGCTTTCATGTGTTTGCCAACACTCTGCGATGAATTGTATGTTCGAGTACATCCCTCGACCGGACAACCGTATTTCCGAACTGGGGCTGCTGGTGATGCAGCTGGAACCAAAGAGCTATTTATGTTAGGCTGTGAAGGAATAAATGTAATACTTTCTAAGGTTTTTAAAGGCAGGTTATATAGATTAACTGAAGCCTTCATGCTGCTTTCAATTTCAAGTTTGGAAATGGGTACAGTGTTTCGATATCCCGCCTGATTCTGCACACTGAATGGATTTACAATGCTCACTTGTCTTTCTAAGCTCTTTGATTCAAGGGCTTCTGGTTTTAGTGTGTCTGAGGTCACAGAAATATTTTGAATATTGTGAGTCTGACTGAGACAATCTCCTTCCTTTCTCTCTTGGAAAACTGGAAGACAAGGGTCAACCAACGTGCACAACTGCTGGGTTTCAGGTTTAGTGGTCTCTACTCTGCTGGCAGCAGCAGCCAATTTACCTCTTTTTACAAAGTTATCTCTGATCTTCTGGTTAACAGAAGGCACGTTAATGCTGCTTGCTGGAATTGCCACTTCTGCCTTCACTGAACCTGTAAGAGACTTCTCGAAACCAGCATCGTTAGGCAAGGAATCGCTTTGCTGCAGCACAATTGCTGATGCATTTATACTTTCATTCCCTGCAGGTTCTGCTTTGACTTCATTCCACACAATATTTTCTCCTTCGGTAAAACTACTTGAGTTGTCAGCCGGAGGAGATGTCAATTCCTCTTTAACAGCAACTCCGTCAGTGTTTTCATTAGCGTTAGCATGTTGTCTGAGATCGGGCTGGTTAGCCTGGCTTTCAGGCTGCTGCACTGCTTCAGGCTGCTGCACCACTTCAGGCTGCTTGCTGTGATCCTCAACGTGCTTTTCCAGTTCGTTCTGAGAACGGTATACTTTTCCACAGCTTGTGACTTTGCACGTAAAGGTATTATAGTGTTGTGCTTCATGATCATAGAGTAAATAGGCTTCGGAGAACACTCTGCCACATTTAGGAAACATACACTTTGCTCTGAAGACTTGATGTTCTTTCCTATGCGTCAGCAGCTCAGCATAACTATTAAAACCAGCCTTACATTTCATCTGAATGCAGATATAAGGCTTGCTGCCACAGTGCATTTGTAAGTGATCGTTCAGGTGAGTAACACTCACAAAATGTCGTCTACAGTACTGGCAAATCACTTTTTTGCTTTGCATTTCAAGAAAACGTTTCGCTTCTTCATTGTCTTTGTGTCCCTTTGCATGTGCTATGAGGTTTTTAAAATATTTAAAACCTTTCTTACAAAATGATACAGGGCAGGTGAATTCATTAACAGGGAGAGGCTTCTGAACTGGCACTATCTCTGGTATGTAAGGTTTATCCTTGTCATTGTTTTCATCATCTGAGCCATCGTTATCATTAAACACAATGAAGTCTGTTGAATAAAGACTGTTCTTCTTAATGGGTCGCTGCTCCTGTTTAGATACAGGATTGGTTTTCTGATTCTCATTGGCAGTTGCTATTTTAGGAGGTCTACCCAGTCTTTTCAGTGGTTTCATAGCAGCCAATCTCTCCTTGCTGGAATTTTTAACATGCAGAGTTACATGGGGAACAAAGTTTTCTTTAGTATCAAAATTTTCAGCACAAATAGGGCAACTGTAAATTCCATCTTTATAATGTTTCTGTGCATGTCTGACTATTCTATGTCCTAGGAATTCTTTGTCGCATAACACGCAATACTGCATATAAGCTTGCCAGTTCCTAAATCTAGCTGATATGAACCCCCTCTCTCTGAGTTTTTTAATTTCTCTCTTCTTCTGCTTTTCATCTCCAATATCCTTAAGGAGACTTGTAGCTTCATCAAAAGTGCCAGCAAGTCCATTCATAGAAGCTTCTTTGGTCTCTTCTTGGCAACCCTCAAGCTTCTCATAAACCTCACTATCGTTTAGTTCATCTATTGATGACACAATGGATGCCTCCTCTCCCATAAGTGCCAGACACTGACGCTTCAGAGTTTTCCAGTCCCAGAATTCTGGATCAAAAGGCCACTGAGTTTTCAGTACAAGTAAGAGTTCACAGCGCAAAGAATTTGGTATTGGAAGATTCTCTTCATCATACTTCTGGTCAGGCTGATTGTATAGCATTTCAACAGCGTAATATGCATCCACAGTGGGTTCAAGAAGAAATTCACTCAGCTGACAAGCACGTTTGACCTCCAAATCATCTGGAAGCAGGCAGGAGATAGTCTTGCAAATAGATATCTTGACATCTGCATTTTCACTGGATTCCAAGCGCAATGCTTTCACACACAGTTCAATGCAGGTCGCAAGTCCAGCACTATCAATCTGCAAAGCAAGACTTATTTTAGTAGGTCAGCTTATTATAGCCCTTTTGATATTTGTAAATAAGAGATACTATTATTCAGTGCTGACTGTCAGAAAGCATGACCCTGGAGTATATAATTATACTTTTTACTTTAAGAAACATCATGGTTTGTCTTTAGATACTGTTCTTTAAGTTGCATAATTTGTCTTAATGCTACTAAAACAATGTGAAAGTTTGCATACAACTAAACCACAAAAGAACTGTATGTTCTGTCTAGCTTAAGAACGTTAGGACTGTATGTTAGAAGTGTTCAGCTTATATTAGAGCAATACTGAGCCTTTTCCATGAAACAAAGCCTGCCAGTTGTGTTGCAGTTATTTGAAATGAGCTTCTACGGAGCATTAAGCTAACACTGTGTGTTGGTGAAAGTGCTGCAACTGAAGTAAGAGAAGCACATGATCCCCATAAAGAAATCACTTAAGGTATAAAGGTTTATTTTTGTTTTTAAAGATCATGCCACTTCAAAGTCAACTGACCTCAACTGAATAAGCACATAGCTTCATTCCAACTGAAAGTAATAAGCATAGTTAAATGTTCCATCATTTAAGTGTTCCAAAAGTCATGTGGTCTTTTCTCATACCCTCAGGCAACAGAAATTACATTTATGTCCACTTTACGGTCCCTTTATGCTGCCAAGGATGTATAGAGAGGCTTTGGTATACATCAGAATAAAGTCTGCTGAATTTATGAATGCACAAGTCCACTACCCACATGGTCTCCAATTTCAGCTATCAATGAAACGATCCACAGCTCGCTAGAGAAACATCAGCATGGCACACAGCAGACAGAGCTCTTAATATCGCAAGACTCCCTGACAGTTATTTTTCTCCCCCTCTGTAACTACAATTTAGCTCAGATCTTTGGAAAAAATAATTGTTAAGATTAGAAGCCCACGATTAGCCAGACCAGAACACTGCAAAAGGAAAAAAGGAATGTTTATTCTTAGAATATACCAAATTACAGAAGCCTCTCAACTAAAAGCTTTCAGAAGAACTCAATGTAGCTATAAACATTAAATAGTGCAACTACAACGTTAGCTGAGGTAGATTAACAGAGTTTTTAATACAGTGTTGGATCTATGTCCAGAAGAGGCAAGTGTTTCATTTATCAAAACAAACTGCATTCTTAAAGTGGCAATTCAAAAGGAGGCTTTTGATATATTTTTTTAAACTTTCTGTAATTTTCTTATATATTAATATACAGCCTTCATTTCCTCTCATAATGTTTTCCTCTCCATTTTCTGTAATATTTGAAATATGGAAAATAATGAAGAGGAATGTTAGGATCAGCTCTTGTTT
>JANHGB010024988.1:8853-22330 GCA_026283785.1 Coracopsis vasa | reverse complement strand
TAAGAGTAAGCCAAGAGGCCAGAAGGTTAAAGGGCAGTGCTCAGGCTTCCTATCGGTTCCAGAGACTCCAAACATTCCCGACACCCCCAAGTCCTTCTCCGCAGAGCTGCTCTGAATCATTTCTCCACCCAACCTGTAGCTGTGCCTGGGATTGCCCCAACCCATGTGTAGGACCTTGTTGAACTTCATGAGGTTGGCATTGTCCACTTCTCAAGCATGTCCAGGTCCCTCCAGCATACCAACCTCACCCCACAGCTCAGTCTCATCGGCAAACTTGCTGAGGGCACTTGATCCCACTGTCCATGTTGCTGATAAAGATGTTGAACAGGATCGATCCCAACACCAGTAGATAACTCATTTATTTTCCAACCAAAAGCCCACTGGGATTGGGTCTGATTGGGTCTGTTCCTTAGCATAGATTTTCCCCTGGGTTTTCTGCCAGGGAATAGTTCTTTGGTGGCATTGTTACTGGTGCTTTTTTCAACAACTTGCTGTGGTTCTCCTGTCTGCCTTGGAGGACAGTCTCATACCTTTCCATGTTTTTTGACAGTTTATGTAGATATTTTTCTTTTTCCTTTTCTCCTCTTTTTTCCCCACCCATAATTTGAGGGGTTCCACAGTTTCGATGTCTGACAATGCAGTGTTTACTTGTCTTATTTATTTAGATGGAGGCTTTTGTAAGCTTGGGAGAGACTTTCAGGGTAGGGGGTTTGCAGCTTTTTTCTTGCTGTACATTTTGAGGAAGTGTCCTGGGTGTTTGTCTTTTTTTTTTTTTTTTAATTTATTTATTTTTTTAATTTCCTCTTTCCCTTTGTGCCCCCAGCAGCTCTTTGTGGGATTTGGTCCTTTGTGTTTTCATACGGTTCTGCTTTCCATGGATCAGAGGTCACTGCTTTGGGTTGTTTCTGGGGCCACCTGCAGCCAACAGCAGCTGCTTGGTGTTCCCTGATAGTGGGTCTGGGATTAAAAAGGCTGAATCCTGAGGAGCATTTCTGTTTGGAGGGTATAACCTGGAGGGTTGTTGCTGCCCTTGAGAGGGTGTCATGCGCCTGGAGCTTAGCACAGAGAGAATTTGAAGGTTTGCAGAGCAAGGAGAGGTAGAAATCCTGTTTTCAGAAGATGAGGTCTGTACAGTGGCACTGTAGGGGGGTTTGGTGGCTGGTACAAGGCTGTCTTTGCAGCCATGGAGCTGTGGAGGACAGCATATTGAACATATATGAACGAACAGCATATTCATAGCAAATGAATATGGGTCCGCCAGGAGAGGAACGGGGAGGAAGGAGACAGGGATTGCCCTCCATACGCAGGAGTGGTTGTGAGGTGTGGAGTTACTCAGAGGAGTGGGTGACAATCCAGCTCTGGGGGGGTTTCTTTCCTTAGCTTAAAGATATGATGTGCTTTGGCATGCAGGTTTTTAACTTCGTTACAGTACTGCCTTCTGCTGCCTTGTTAGTTTCAGGTTGCTGACAACTTTTAAACCATAATACAGACTCCAGTCAAACCTTCTTGATGGTGTATGTGGTGAAACCCCAAATTCACAAAGTTTCTGGGGTTTCTACCACAGTCGGTGCTCTTGTCCTGCCCTATTTGTGTACGCAGTTTCCCCAGCCTCCTAGATCATAAGGCATTGTGCATTGGTGTGACTACTGGACTACGGACAGGAGTGAGCCAGTTGGAAAGTATCTTAACTGACCAGTGTTTAAATTGGCATGACTCTGGATTAGCCTTCCCTCAGTTCCTCAACACTTAAAAGAAGGTAAACTTGTACTTGTGTCCTATTTTCTGCAATTTGAGAGATTATCCTGGTTTTCCTCCTACATTTGGGCAGTTATGATAGAGGTGATGCAGAGCTTGAGATTGCAGGTTTCATTTTGAGCAGTGATGTTGGCAGAGGAGTGAATACAATCATCTACCATGGAGAAGGGTAATGTCTCTTCACCCAGAGATGAGTTGATGAAGCATCTTTGTAAGAGCTTCATGCTTTTGGTGACTTGGAAATCTTAACTCTGTTAAGTGCTGAATGATTTCCATGGATCAGCCTAGCAGGAAGTAGAAGGTGGTGTGATTAGCAATGATTTTGGTGAACATTTACAGCTGCCATACAGTAATAGTCACTGGAAAAAAACTAGGATACTAAAATGTCATCCTGATGTGGCAGGATTTTAATATTCCTGTTGAATGCTTGTGGTCTCTTGACTGAAAAAAAAAAAAGGCATTTTAAAATAAATGTTTTGTTCAACAAAGCTAAACAGGATAAATAGCTTATGGCACCGAGGATAGTCCTCTCAGCATACCTTTCAAGTGTTTTTGGAAAGGTAAGGCTGACCTTGTGGTTAGAGCTCAAAAACTGATTGCAGGAGATGACCTGATAATGTGAAACTCGTCAGTATTTCCTGCATGATACCCATCACTTGATTTTTCAGCTTTCCATCTTTGATGCAGTGACTTGGTTTCACCTATTCTTTTGCCTCCCCTGATGTTTAGAAATCAGTATCCAGTGAAGCCCGACTTCTCTAGGCTTTCCTGTAGCACTAGGGGATGGCCACCTTGGTCTCTGTTATATTTCTGTGGAGATGTCCTGCACACAGTTCCTGTGTGGATTTGTGTCTTATGCAGAACTCCAGCTGTGATGGCTTTGCAGCATCTCTTCTCCTACGGGCTCCAGTGGGCACCTGCCTAACTCCCCCTCTGACATCAGAGAAAGCAGGTTTGCAGTCAGCCAGAGTAAGTGGAGTGGAGGCTGGTGCTTATTGTGCCTACCTGTGCTTCCCTGCCTAGTTAGAAAAGTACTCCTCAGTTTCTGCATGGCAACAGCTCTTTCTTTTCATTTAGATCATCATAGCAAAGGACACCTGTAGTGAAACACATTCATAGTGGGGAGTGCTTCAGTCCCTGCTGTAGATGTGCAAATAAGATATGTTTTAACTGACTTGCTAACTCATTTCCTGAGTTGGAGACAGTGGTGAGTCAGTGTGAGTTTACCTGGGCAGCTCAGGGACACCTCACCTAGACATCAGCAAAGATGCCTTGCAGCACAGACAAACCATGGTGCATATGCCCCTTGGCAGTATTCCTGCCATGACTGTGCCATCCCATCTCCCTCTGCTCACAATTTACTTGTTCTTCTGTTTCTGCATTCAGGCTTTCGTGCTTCTGACATCACAAGAACCACTGGAACCAGCCACATCTCTGGGAGGGAGTCAGAGTCATGTGGGCTTGGATAGTTACTTGGTGCATAGACAGCAAAAGAAAGGGGAGATGCTGTCAGCTGGGGCAAGAGCAGAGGTTTCAGTTGAACAGGGTTCTTCTGGGAGCTGTCTACTGCTCTGCAATTGGATTAATCTTCTTGCTTTTTCCCATTGTACCCTCAGAAATACAGTTTGTATGGGAACTCATTACAAGTTAGATAGGTCCCAGCAGTGTTTCTCCATTCCATGAATTCATTGCCATATCTGCACTGTATTTTCAGCATCTTCCTTAGTATTTGAGCATGTACTAAGACTTAAACTATGTTAAAAGAGAGTTGTCCAGTGTTTGGTTAGGAGAGGTTTATCATGTACACCCTTGCATATGCAGAGTGGGCAGTAGTCTGGCTTAGTGCATCATCTTGACTTGTTCTAGATGGTAAACACCCACAGTGAGTTAGCCTTTCTGGGAGTGGAGAAATGGTTCACCTGGGTAGGTTGAATTGCCTCTGCAGAGAGTAGGATGCAGAGCTTGTGTCCAGACACTAGCAAAAAAGATGCCTGTGTTCAGTGGGATGACAGCCACAAAATCATACAACCACATACAAAATCATACAACCACAAATCATACAGGTTGTTATTGGTCCAGACAGCCACAAATCCAGATTCTGTGTCTGAATGTTGTAGGGCCATTTTCTGTGAAGCTACCCCACTGCAGTCTCTGGGAGCTGAGCTGTACCAGGAAAGCTGTACCGTGCCAATAGTTATTCCTGTGCTTACTGGAATAATCCTGGTAGATTCCAAGTTGATTTGCAGACACAGAGGAAGGCTGGCCATACGCAGGAGTTGCAAGCAAAGCTCAGCTAGTCTGAGCTTGAAACAGAGCACTTGCTTATCAACAGTGCATGTCCTTATCTGCAGGAAGTAAGGAATAACCCCGATAAATCATGTCCTGTAAATCAAACCTGACAGATCACTACTCTCTTGAGCCATGTCACAAGAACCTTGATGAACAGCAGTGGAAACACAGCTGAGTCATCAGCAGGGAGTCATCACCTCGCTGCCTACCTTATGGAAAATTATTTGTACACCCTGTCAAAGAAATCAGCCTTCTTCTGTCCTTGTTTTCCTGAGACAAAACTAGAGGAGCACGCAGCACGCTCTTTTCCAGATGGGGCAAGTGACAGTAATGTGATCTGTGATTCTGTGCATGTTAGGAGCAAGTATTAGCAAGGATGTAAATCTTTTCAGTGTATGAGGCAGGTGGGATCAAATCTGCTCCTCATTCATACATTCATAAAGCTTTTGGTTTCCTTGAATAAGATGTGTTTAAAATCAAACCAAACAAATAAAAACCAAAACCAACCAGTTTCTCACCTTGAGTGCTGTGCACATTCAGTGTCTCATAGGAAGAGTTATACTTCTTGCAGGATGAAACAGTTACTGAATGTAACTCATCAATGCAGAATGCCATGATATAATTTAGAAGCCCATTAGAGGTCATACTCATAGTAACAGATGTTAATGAGAAGTAGGAACCAACAAAGAGAAGTAGGGAAGTATTTGTCACAAGGATGTTAGTTACCAAAAGATTTGGTGACAAAGTTTTCTGACATATGTAAGGATTTTTATTATGATTTCAAGTTTCTATCTAGGTTTCTTGGTGCATAAATCACTTGGAAAATAAGACTGAAGCACTCACATATTAAAAGGTCTTTTCAATAAATTCTTCTTGCCTGTAACAAACTTAAGTTCAGATCATGCCTCCTAAAACATGTCAAACTTGAGCATGCCTTTCCCTTAAACAAGTTGTTCATAAGGTAGTAACCTTGTGCATTTAATGCAGTGGGGATATGACCTTTGCTGGGAGGTAGGAGAGCTCTGCCTGTGTAAGGGAGGAATAAGAACAACTTGATGGCACTCATAGCTTGAGAATAGGTCAGCGGCGTGTGTTCTTAATGGCAAAACTATTAATGGCTCCCAAAATGATGTTAACTTGACTGGTTACCGGAGTAAATGTGAAATCATTAAAAGACAGATTTGGAAGCATACACTCTTTCGTGTTACCCACTTCCTTTCAGTTGCATCATCAGGATTGAGACACATTTTACAGTAACATATCGTACAGGATTTGACTCATGGTCGGCTACTACACTTCTCCCTCAAGCAGCAGATAGTGACTGTGTTTGGTGCAGGGGGAAATCTTGAGGTGGGATATGTCACACACAGCTTGAGGGAGACAGAAAAGCAGCAGTACTGTGGTGTGAACAGCTATGTGGAAGTCTCAAAACCAGTGTAAATCCCTTCAGTGAATTGTAATGCCATGCACTGTGGTGGTTGTAACTGAGCAAACTCCATAAACCCATCAGCTTTTCACTGGGAAAATAACTCTCTTGCCAGCTGCAAGTTTCTCTGGAATGGCCACTGAGGTGATCTGGTTTTGCTCAGGGTGTTTGAGCACCCTGGTCCCACCATGGCCTTGCACTCTAGGAGCAGCTGCTGTTGTTTGGGGTGTGGGTGGCTTCCCACAGAAATCCAACTGATCCTGGGATAAAGTGGTTATGAGACTGTCCTGGCATGTGGACTCATTGGGGTGTGAAGTCACCTGAATGAAAACATTGCCCAATAACAACAATTTCCTAGCAGAAAATGAGCTTTCTGTTGCTGCAGTGCTGTTATTCGGAGGTTTTCCATCTGCTTTACAAACAATATCTGACTGAGCCTAGCAACGCCTCTGTGAGAACAGCATCTCTAGTGACAGTTTCCAGCTGTCTAGCATACGAGAGCACCCAGGTGCCATGGTAAACCAGGGAGTGAATGATAACCGATCCCATTTTACAGAGGGAGGGATGCTCTTGGAAGATGGAAACAGACCTCCTAGTTGGGCTGTTTTACAGATGAAAGGCCCTGTGTAGGCACTAAAGATGTGAGCAAGGAGTGTGATAGAAGATCATATAAGCAAATTTAAGAGAATAAAGCTGAATAGTTCAGCTAACTACACCTTTGTCAATGTGAGCTAAGCAGTGTGTTCAAGGCTAGGTTGGGTGGCATGGTCTAGTGTGAGGTCTCCCAGTCCATGACAGGGGGGTTGGACCTAGATTATCTTAAGGTCCTCTCCAGCACAAACCATTGTATGCATTTAAGCTTCTCTATCCTGATAAGCTAGCACAGCCTTGTAAATGGGATAATCCACCAGGACCAGGCTAGGGGATTGCTCTGGAGCCTCAGTGGTCCTGCCTTGCCCTTCCAGGACTGCAGCTTGCCACAGGGCACAGAATGCAGTCAGAGCTGCAAGCTGATACTGTGGCACAGATGATCTCCATAAACTGTGATGACATTAATCTAATGTATGCATTCTCCTACAAATGTGAATACCAACAAATACAAATTCTATGCAAATGAGGCGTTCACACAGTATGTGCAAATGGTTGAACATCTGAGGACTCAAATATTATAGCAGAAGTTTTTTTTTACAGAGATGCCTGTTCCAAAATTTGCCATTACAGAGCCCTTCTGTGTTCCCATGGGAGCTCTCAGGTAAGGGAGAGAGATGTACCGGCTGCTCCCCTTGAACTCAAAGGAGCCCGTGAGGCAGGAACCCGTCTCTTTACCGGATTCCTTCCCCTTCCCCAAGCCTGGCTACTCAGAAGGACTTGCCCTAGCCTCTGTGGCAGCCCTCTGTGGAGAGAAAGGCTGATGTTAAGCATTCCTCGGGAAAGGAAGCTGCACCCTCTGCCAAATGGCAAAGAGCAAGCGTTGGCACTAGCTGCAGAAGAGGAATTATTCTTTCATTCTGCAGGAGAAAATATTGCAAATCCCTCTCCTGGTCCTTACATGATCTCCCAGCTGTGCTCACTGCTGCCTTAAGGGGTTTTGGGTAAGTAAGTGCCCCAAACAGGCACTTGCACACGCAAGGGAAAGGTTGTTCTTGTAGTGCTTCTACCAGGTAAGAAATCTTTGCCTCTCCCTGCAAAAGGGAGAAGGAAGCAGAGGATGGCTGCGTGCTTGCCTGAGACAGCAGGGAAAAGAGGAAGGAATTGAGTTCTGTTCCAGCCCCAGGGGCAATTTGGTTTGCAACCAGAAAGTAAAAAGGTAAAACAAGTGTGAAGTGTTGCAAGAACTGTAAGTGTAAAACCAGGATGCAGAGTCCTCCTTTTTTCTTAGCTGCTGGTGAAAGCTCAGGGGTCTAAGAGGGTTTCAAAATAGAGCTGGATCTTGTAAAACAAAATTATGTTGGTTCATGGGAACCTCCTAGAAGTAACAGGGGAAAAGATAACCCAGTAGTTCATGTACAGGCAGCCACAGCAATGGAGGGACTGTAGCAATAGGACAAGGGGTAATGGGTTTAAACTGAAAGAGAGGAAGTTCAGGTTACATACAAGGAAGAAGTTCTTCATTGTGAATGTGGAGAGGCACTGGCAGAGGTTGCCCAAAGAAGTGGTTAATGCTCCATCCCTGGCAGTGTTCAAAGCCAGATTGGACAGAGCCTTGGGTACATGGTCTAGTGTGAGGCATCCCTGCCCATGGAAGGGGGTTGGAACCAGATGACCTTAAGGTGCTTTCCAACCCAAACTATTCTGTGATTCTATTAGTGTAGAGATGAGGACCTCAGTGAAAGTTCTTAGTAGAAGAGATGTGAGGATATGTGTTTGTAAAGACAAAACTGTTCAGATGGCTCTTTCCATTTTAAGCCACTGATGCTGTGCAATCAAAGATTGTGATTTAGGAGAGGGAGCAAGCTTGTTGAGGTGGTTATATCCCACATACAGACTCTTCTCCAATAAAACAGGGCAGCTTTGGTGGTGATGATAGGAGGATGCTCCTGTGAGCTCTGAATTGCCCTCTGGAGTCATCTCAGCATTGGCTGTGGGGTGTTCATCTGGCTCAATAACACTACAGAGAAAAGGATTACCTGCTGTGGTCTTTATTAGTGAGGTTTTGGGTTTTCTGTGCTGACCTTGAGCTCACAGATAGAATCATAGAATCATAGACATACACTTTTCAGCTTTTCCCATGCTCTCCCCTCCATGCCCTCAACTGCTCAGATGGTTTCAAGTGAAGAAGCTTTCTGTTAACTGTTGTGCTTAAAAAGTCTGTTGTCTGATCGGCAGCAGCCAGGTCTCTGGAAGAAGATCACATGAACTCTTAACATAAGCAAGCAACTATTACATGTATACCCCCACCCCCTACCCCGACACTAAAAAATAAACCTTCTGCCAGCGGGTTAAGAGTTAGGGCCAGGAACCCATGGTATGTCCATAAATCTTCATTGTTAGCCCATTAAATCAACAGCCTGCTCATTCAAGAGGGATTCACAAGAGGTAATACAAGACTGACCTTTGCTCTGTCATAAATGCCGGTGTACATGAGCCAGTTCAATCAACACACTTTTGTTCTGGCTCACTTCCCTTTGTGTAGTTTGTCTTACCGTGTGGCTGTGTGATTAGTGCAACCTCTTATTAGTGCGAGCACTTGGCTTTTCTTGTGCCTTTCTTCCATGCAGCAGCTTCGCATGCCCCTGAGTTGCACCACAGCCTCTTTCCCTTATTCACGTGGTTTTCTCAGGGCTGTCTGTAGCTTCAGCTTTTTGACAGTGTTGCACTATTACTTTTTTCCTCCCTTCGTAGACTTCTAACCTTTCAAAATACTGATTGCTGCATCTCTGATTTTTACTGCAGTAAGAGAAAAAAACGTGGCTTTTGTGATAGCCAGATTGTATGTTTGTTTGTTGTTTTATTTTTGGCTTCTTCAGAGCATTTTGCCACTTTTCACTTTCTAATTGCCTCTTTCTAATCCAGGAACTTCTTAGCTCAAAGCTAACATTTTTTATGGCAACTTGTAATCACCTGCTGACTAGAACAGAGTAGAAAAGCAAAACAAAAAAAGAAACCAAAACAAAACCCTCAGGTTCTGGCTTAAGGATCTGTCAAAGTAGGAAAACATAAAGGCTAATTTTAAGGTTTTCTTTTATGATAGAATAGGAAACAAGTGAGTGTTTAAAGGTGAAAGACCTGGCTGCACACAGAGCTCTAAACTTAAGCCTTATAACAGAGTATTTCCTTTAACTTCAGAGGAAGAGCTGGATAATGGTTAACATTGCAGGGAAAAAACCACACTGGGCACCCAGACTGTTTGCAACTTGGGATAATATAGTGGGGATTTGACAGGAGACTTTAGGTAACAAGCAGGCCTTTTATGAGCATAGGAAGAAAGTTAGTTAGGCAGAGATTATGGTGGGCACGAGCCCCCTGAGGGAGGTGGTGCTTGCTGAAACAGGATGCTGTAGTTCAGGACTGGCAAAGAAAGAAAAGCAGTGCTTGATCTCTTGGGAGAAAGGCTTACATGTGTCTCAGATAATACTGTCATGTGTGGAGGTGGCTGAAACTTTACAAGAACTTGTAGCACGACTGCGTTTTGCTGGAAAGGTGTGCAGGGGAGTCGCGGTTTTGTTGCTGCATTGTAGCAATACAAATAACAAAAGCAATGACTGTAAAGGCAAATGTTTCTCAGAGGCATCTCTATTTTTCCCCTCCTCTTATTCCCCAGGCAGTTCAAGGCTTGTCTGGTTTGCTGGGGTTGCCCAGAGCTGCAAGGGTACAAGCTGGCTCTGACGGTAATTTACAACAGCCTTGCTCCAGACAAGGCAGGAGTAAGCCGCAGAACAACTTGCTAACACGTTTGATCGCTCCCATCATTTCAGTCTCCATGTACACTGATAAACTGAAAGACAGAGGCAATGGTGGCGACAGGGAATTTTAAAATGTTTGTTGTGAATGGTGAAGCTGAATGTTAAATAACAACATTTTGAAATACTTCATCAAGCAGAAGCTCAGCAGAGATGACAGGCGGTCTGCAGATGAGAGGAGCACCATGGAGTAGTGCTACCAGAGATGGGAATCAGGTGTTGATTCCATTTACTTGCCCATGCTGGTTCTGAAAGGAGTGTTCCTGCCTGCACTAGTGGGGTCTTACTTTATGGATGCACAAAGGCTCTGCCTGAGTGTCAGGACAGACCCTAGTCAAATTGTGCTCACCCAAGTGAGTTGGAGACCATGCATTGCCCTTATTCCTGTGCTGTGACTTCTTGGGATGCTGCACCAAAGATGATGTGTTGGCACTGCTGGTCCTTGTGGGGGGAAATCTACAGCCGTGGAGCATCTCCTTTGCTCTTCAGCTGGTTACGGAGCCCCAGCTCGCCAGGACAGATCCCAGCCCAGGCTGGAGTTTGGCAGCTGTCATTTACCTTTGACCATGTGTCCCAAATCATCTGTTCCCTTCACAAGTATTGTTCCCTCAAGTGTATTCCCAAAGGATTTGTCAGCCTACTGGCTCTGCATTAGCTCGTGAGCGGGACCAGTTTTCCCTGGGAGGTTCCCTGGCTGAACAGACTTCACAGGGCACAACCAATCCCGTTAAATGCCATTTCCTTCCTTGGTTTCATTCCACTACTTGTAGCGGGCATTCTCAGACTGTTGAAATAATGCCTGTCTTTGTTCTGATACAAGACCCTTGCATATCCATGCAACACAAAGTCCCCCACTCCCCCCAAAAGTCCATCCTTTAAAATAGATAAAATGCTTTTTCTAAATTGCAATTTACATGGATTTTGATGGAAAGGATGGAGGAATCATACATAGAAGGGAAAAAATCTTTTAAAATGAGAACTGAAGCAAATATAGCTTAGTAGTATACTCATTACAGAATGAACAGCATATTGTATGTGCTGTGTTAGAGGTATGTTATGAATAACAAAAGCACTGGAGCATTTACATATTTGTTTTCAGAAATCCTGGCAGTTGGATTTCACCATTCTGTGCCTCTTTGCCAGAATCACTAAACAGTGGTACATATGGCTTCTGAAGTACCATATGCCATGGAAAACGTTAGCTGATGCCTATACTGCTGCGACACACTATAGTCTTTATTTAGATTTTTTTGCAGTTTTGAACAAAGAATATTAGATCATGCAAAACATTGTGCAAGCAGCATGTAGTAGTACATACAGTAAAACATAATACGCTGTGCCCAAAGAAAAGCAAACTATAAGGAGGGGAAGCACTGGTGCTATTGTGAATTAGAGCATGCACGTGCCAAGAGATGTATCAAACGCTGTGACATGGGCTTGTATGGCCAAGGCAGGAGATTTTTTCCCCAGTGCTTAAAGCAGAGAGTTAGGAGAATGAGCTCTGATTTTGAATCAAGTCCCAGTTCTAAGAGACGCTCCCTGTTCCAGAAAATACTTAGGCTTAAATTGAAGTACATGCTTAAAATCCTTTGAGAGTGAAAGGAACACGTGCATGAGTGCTTTTCTCCCTTACAGCAGGAGTGGTGATAACTCTGCTCTCTCCCACATAGTTGTCTGAAAATAGTGGCAATGAACAAAGTTATAATGACTCATGTGAGAAACACCTTGAAAGTAAAATGAAATATGGTTTGGAACACAATCACCACCAAGTCCAACCTGAAATTAAAAATTAAATCAGGCTTTTGGTTTGACAAGAGCATTTTAAATACATTTTTTTCCTATGTATTGACAGCCCTAAAGATTACTGCATTTACATAGGTGATGGCAGGAGAAATGCCAAATCCTGGCAGAAGCCTGATTTTGGGGAATGGCTGAAGGGGAATGTGGCTCCGGGAAAAGAAAAACGTGGTAACAATTCCCCTCAGAGCAGTGCCGTACTCTCCCATTTTTCCCTCATCTAACTCCTCTGCATAAAGACCATGTCCCTGTGAACACTTAATAGACTTAACTTTAAGCACGGGAGTAGATCAGGTGGGATTACTGGCATATTTAAGCAAAGATGTAATGTTTGGAGATAGGGGGAGAAGCATCACATCTCTACCTTTCAGTTAGATTCTTGCTCTTAAAGCACACCCAGTCATGGTCCCTGAGGATGGTACATTATGGGATTCGCACAGCCTGTGCCCAAAGTGTGTTGGTGTGATGCAGCTAGTGTTACACCATGAGTAGTAGGAAATTGGGGAAACGCTTTATAATCTGCAGACATTTAGTAGGTTAAGGCCAACCAACTAACCAGGACAAAGACAAAGCCAGTGCAGAAACAGAAGGTGGATAAGGCTCAACCCCAAATACAGCCGAAGCAGAGCAACTTTGGGAGCAGAAGGCTAAAAGGCCAAGGACTTACAATTGAGCCTGCACCACAGATGGACAGGCAGGGAAATGTGGGGAGCCAAAACCACTGGCTATAGGAAAAGTTGTCCCATAAGCTTGAGATAGAGCACAAGGTGGGCATTTAGGGACAGATTGCCCTAAATTGCCCACCTTAGAGATAGGCACCGCCATGGTGCAGCATGCTGATAGGTAGGGAAAGGATGGATGTGAGACTGTTGTGGGGTGCAGAAAGATGTATGTGGAGGTTTAATAGCACAGGGAATTGCACAGTGGCCCGTGGTAGGGGGGTTGAAACTAGATGATCTTAAGGTCCTTTCTAACCCAAACTATTCTATGATTCTATGATTTAAGATACTGAGGCTGTCATAGAGATTAGTCTATGAGTCAAGGGCTGTATGCTCCTGTGTGTAGGTAGCATTTTACACATTTTATGAACTACTACTTAAATGAATGGATGTAAACAGAAATAGAAGTAGGAGGGGAAGCTGGAGGAAGGCAGAGGAATGAAGGGAGCTTTCACTGAGCACCTCTCTGAGGTTGATTCTTGGGTTCACTGAAAACCAGCTGCTGGTTCAAGTTCAAATCTCATGAGGTGGTTGTAATTTTATGAAAGTAATAAGAGGGGAAGATTAACATCTTTGCATCCATCTCATAGTAAGGTGGTTTAATTCCTTTGTAGGAACAAGGACATTTACATGACCTGCAAGTAGAGGAGAATGGAGTGTTTCTCCCTAAAGGGAGGTGGTAGTAGCAGCCCCAGGCAGATGCTCCCTCTCTCCATCTCTGCTCTCCACATCACTCAAAAGGGAGCATGGTGAGTGCCCAGCCTGCTCCTTTTTAGGCTGTGAACCAAGATGTCAAAACCAGCACTGAGCCCACTAAGTCACGAGCACGGGGTTGTCCAGATTACAGCAGGTAAAGCTTCAGAGGGGAAGAACGACCTGGGTTGGGTGCGCTATTGAGCAGGTCAGTGCAGCTCCTTCCCCTGCATGGGCAGCAGGTCATGCATGAGGTAGCTGGGTGGGGACAGTTGCGCGCTTGGTGCATGGAAGCGGTGTAGAGGGGGGTGCTGCAGACCTGCCCTGCCTCCCCCCTACGTGGGGTTCAGAAGAGCCACACACAGGAAATTTGCCCCTATATTGCCTGGGTTTATTTC
>JANHGB010024987.1:0-10270 GCA_026283785.1 Coracopsis vasa | reverse complement strand
CCTGGCAGTGTTCAAGGCCAGGCTGGATGGGGCTTGGAGCAACCTGCTCTAGTGGAAGGTGTCCCTGCCCATGGCAGCAGATTGGAGCTTTAAGTTCCCTTCCAAGCCAAACCAGTCTGGGATTCTATGATATGATTCTAGAATACTGTGCTTGGTGGTTTGCTCTCTAAAGCTCACATGTGGACCAATCTGAAACAGTAAAGCAAAATTTAAAGGCTTTCTTGCCGGCTTCCATGCAGCGAGTAGCATCTTCTCCTAAAGGCACTTTCGTTGCTTTCAGGACAGGCCCTTGAGAGGGGAGAACAAGGGGAAGGAATCCACTCCAAGCACAAGAAACTTCTGTATTTGCAGGAAGTTAGAAATGTCCTTCCCTGCTCCAGCACACAGCAGAATACTGCAAATATCTCCAAGGAGGGTGAATCCAGTGCTTGCATCCGCAAGGACACTCTGTCTGATGGGCAAAGGCTAGTGTGCGGCGGAGTCTGTTATTCCTTCATGTGACTGAAATTAATAATTCATACGGGGATGAAGTGACTTCCTCATCATTTCTTGTGAGCCTCAGTTCCCCCTCGGCCGCACCAGGGATGATGGAAGAGACCCGAGGAAGAGATAATGGGAATGGATGAAGCTGCCCCTGTGAAGGGCAGAGCGAGCAGCCCTTGTCCTGCTATGCACGGCGCCTGCTGCCCCGTGACCGTGCGAGCTCTGTGCTGGGATCAGACAGTCACCCCAGCAATAAATATCCCTAGCTAAAGCATGCATACCAAATGAAGATATACATTATACCCAGTCCTCAAGAGCTGCAAATACCATCCACTGTTCCCTACCAGCGCAGTTCTGTCCTTGCCAGGAGGACCCTATGGAGTGCCTGAGCTTAGAAAGGAGGACCTCAGGGGATGCATTATTCAAAGGCCAGGCTGGGGCTGTCCATGCCACTGATCAGTGCATGTTCTTGGGCACATCTCCCCACTCCTGCATCTTTTCTTCCCTCCTTTCCTGCTTTCTCTGTCTATACACAAGCTGTCACCAGGGATGGTCTCGCTCACTGTGTCTCACCCAGCAGAAGGGGAACCTGATGCCATGGAGGCCTCTGGTTCCCACTCCGCTGCCATCTTTCCCAATGGAAACACACCAACCTGCCAGCAACAGCAAAGCCGAAGCCTGCAAAAATGCTGGGTTTGAGCTCTTTGCTTATATACTCTTTGCTCACACTCAGGTTTTTTGCTCCCTTTGCAAAGGGAGCCTGTTCTCACTGATAATGCAGGAACAGTCGTGAGTGGCTGTGTTCAGACATCAGAGCCTGTCTGCAAAAAGCATGCCAGCCCTCCAGGTAGAAGGGCAGAGACAACATCACACAACGGAGCCAGCCAGTTGCAGATAACTGTTACCAGAAGCAACAGTTTTGTTAACATCTCTCTGGCCCAAATCCGCTCCTCGCTCCCTCCTGGTGCTCCATCTGCCACCATGGCAGTGGTTTTGCTCTGTGCTAACGTGTTCCTACAGGCAGCTGCTCGTGCTGGCTCGCCAGCATGCTGGCAGGAGCAGTGCAAGGCACTGTGCACCTATGAGTGGGCACACGCAGTGGCCCAGTGGCATGGATGCAGGTGATGCGCCTGGCCTGGGCCACCCCAACTGGTGACAAGTCCTAAGGGCGCATCTTACGTGTCCTTGTCCTTATTAGTGCTGCTTTGCAAGAGTGTTTCCTTTGCACAAGCGTTTCCTTGGTCTCATGCATCTTGGTCTTTCTGCATCTCTCCCTTGCTTTTCAGCCATCCGTTGCCCTGATCCCTAATGCCAGAATGTGTTTGGTGTTGAGTCTTGTCCTTCCCTTCTATAAAGATGAAAACTTCCCCCAGTGTCCAAGGGTTAGGACTGGGAAGAGGAATTTGGACTTGAGCATTTCACATGGTGGTGGATGTGTTTAGCCCTGAACTGGTTTGCTTTTTTCTTCCCTTTCCAGTGCAATAATCCTGCCTCCATCAGTGGGCTGGATTTTCTGCCTTTTTCCCTTTTCCTCCTCCCACCAGATTTGCTAGCACAGAAGAATTACAAGAACAGAAGGTGAAGCTAGATCTTTCTCCTGTATTTATTTATATATTTATTTATTTGTTTGGCATCCATCCCTTGCTCTTTTGCCAAACCACTCCAATTCCTCTTCCCCAGTGCCCACGCTGCCTGCCCAGCGCAGGGACACGCAGTGCCCATGAAGCACAATGCTGTGTGTGGTGGCATCAGCTCCTCTGTAGCAAGATGAAGGGGTGGCAGTTGTACCAACCCAAAACAAGGGGAAGCACCTAATGTGGGCTTGAATCACTTTCTGATGAGGAGCTGCTGAGTCAGGGGCTAAGCCTGCTTACCCAGCAGGTAGGAAAGGCTTGTCATTGTGTGTGGAAGACGAGGTGGAGCTCCAGCCTCGGAGCTCCCCATCTGCATCGTCATTCCCTGCCCAAAAGCCATTCAGCATTGTTTAATCATCCTTCCCACCTTTCTTCGAAGCCATCTCATCTCTACTACAACCCTTTTCATCTGTGCAGCGTTCACCGTGTAGGTGCACGGGGGATTTATACAGCCACGGCGTGATTTTTCATGTTTTACTCTCTGTTCTTCTCTGAGTAATCCCTAACATTCAAGATGCTTTTCTACTTTCTGTTTTGTCCCTGCTGAGCAATGAGCTGATGTTTTCGGAGAACGATCTATTATAACGCCGAGGTCTCGTTCCTGAGAGGAATAGTCAGCTCGGAGCCCATCATTTTGTTTCTGAAGTTGAGAATGGTTTCTCTCACGTGCACCACTATTTATCCACACTGAATTTCTCCTGTCATTTTCTTGGCCAGTCACTCATCACAAGGTCCTTCTGCAATTCCTCACAGTCAGCCCTTGTCTTTAATATCCTAAATAATTTGGGAGCATCAACAAAAGATGTCATTTCAGTCTCCGCTCTCTTCTTCTGCTATTCCAGCGAGCATCCATGTGGGGTCTAGGACTAATTCTGGGGAGACCCATGGACCCACAGGAAAACTGTGACCCATAGAAGGGGATGGGAGAGAAGAGCCCATGCATCTGCCCATGGTCCCAGTGAGCATCAAGCACTGGAAGCAGTGGGAGCGGGCTCTAGGTAATCCAAGCAGCAGATATCTGCAAGGACAACATGATTCATTGGGAAATGGGATTGAAGGGCCTTTAATGACCATAAGGAGTGAACACTTCCAGCGGAGGAATGGCCGTGGGTTTCCTGCCCAAGCAGATGCTCATCTGAATTGATGCTCTCCAGGGAATTGTTCCAGAAGGTAGATGGGATTAAGTGATTCACAGCATTAAAAAAATAAAATCAAAAGAGAGACATCAGAGCTCCTGGAAGCTGTTCAGTTGGCATCGCGAGGTCTGCGGATAACAGACGCCCAAGGGAACTAATGTTTTAAGCCAAAGCAATTTGGGTAACAGGACAGGCTTGGGAGGAAAAACCCACAGTGCCAGGTTTTGAATTATGCTGCACATCAGTGCTAAAAGAGAAGGCACACATGTTGTGAATCTACAGCCCAGGAACACATTTTATAAGCATATTCTTAATGGGGCACGTGGTCTGCTTGTTCTTATCACTGATAATGACTAACTATAGCTTCTCCTTCAGCTCTTCCTCCTGCTCTTCCCCGTTCGACTACAGCATTTAGCAAGGCAGTGAAAACATGTGATACAGGTTCTGTTAAACAGCTTAAAACATTTCCAGGTGAACACAGTGACTATTTTAAGGGTCTGCCTTGAATTCACAAGGCTTGTGCTGCAGGGGAGTTGTGTCCAGGGATGAACCCATTTATTTCCAGCAGTGGTATCCAAAAGAGAGGGCTAGAGAAGCATCTTTCAACCAAGTAGCCTAGACATCAGCTTTATTTGATCAGTAATTCTGTGTGGAAAGAATGACAGGGTTCAGTATATCCAGAAGTACTTCTCTTGAAGATGTCAGATGATGTTTCTAGCCCCCGCAGAGCTGAGAGCGTGTTTTCCTTCTGCAAACCAAAACTAAGTCTGTCCATTCCCTTTTATCCCCACTAATAAGCCCAGAGGAATCACTGGGAACCTGGTGATAAATTGCCTTTTATATGGGAGGAGAGACAGAAACCTTCTTCCTCCTCCTCCCCCACCAAATCCAGCCTCAATCAGGTCCAGGAAAGCACACGTCAGTCCTGTTGCCAGGCTGTGTGTCCCCTGAGAGCTGCTGTAGCATCGCTCCCCAGGGAGATCCAGCACTGGAGCAAGCCCCCTGTCTTTGCTGATGAGCTGCCCGCAGCCAGGTCTTGGTGCAAGTCACTCCTGGGGGGTTCCCATTGCTCCCTGTTGTGTCTTTAGTTACTGGTACAGGCAGTTCTTGTAGTTTGTGAGGTGTTTCTCCTTGAGCTTTCACACATGAACATCTCCCTTCTTTCCACATTCACAGCAGTCCCCATCTGCTACAGACCTCTGCAGCATCACAGACCCCAGGCTCTGTTAGTGTCAGCATTGAAGGGCAACAAGAAATCGGGTATCTCTACATCTACCCCTTTTCACTCGGAGTCCAGAGATGTGCTGGGTGATGCGCAGACTGAACAGAAGGGGTTTGGTGGTTCTGGCTCCTAAGAACTGATGCATGAACCATCGGCTACTGGGGTGGTGATAATGCCCCAAGGAGCAGCCCCTTGGCTGGCCATGGGTGAGGTTTTGCAGGTAGGACGATGAGTTTCTGTGGGGACTGGTTTGGCCATGAGCTGTGGGGTTCCCATGCAACGAGGTGGAAAGGTGCCTTGAGGAGAGATGGAGCAGAGGAATGGGAAGAGAACTGCTCTTAGCTGAGTGTCCATGGTGGATGGCAGAACCACCATCAGCTTTCAAAATCTGCCCCAAATCTCCAGCTCCTCCATTGCCCAGCACCCTGAGGAGGAACCCATCCCATTCACTTAATCAGGTGCCACGCTGGGCCACCTATCTCCAGCTGCCATGGCCAGATGGGGCCGGACACCCCCCTCTGGAAGCACAGCTCCTCCTGACACGGCAGGAAGGCAGCAATGCAGCCAGCTCATTCCTCTCCCCAGCACATGCCGGGAGGGGGGCGAGGAGCGGGGCAGGAGCCAGGTGCCGAGCGGGGGGACGGAAGCACAGCTCACCCCCATCCCCTGACTCACGCGGGTCCCCTCGATGCCGGGGGGCTCGGTGTGACAGCTCGGCTGCCTGCGGTCGTCTATAGCAACTGAACCACCTTGGAAGGCTGCGCTGCCTGTGTGGGCTTGAAATTATGTGGTTGTTTTTGTTCCCTCGTGGAAAAAAAAAGGGGAAAAAAGACAATCTGATTTGTATGTGACTGAATAAATTCCTTGTTGACCTTTACAGCCATCTGGAGGGAGAGTCGCTCCTCGCTGCAGAGCCCACCGGGGCTGTAGGAGAGAGGGTGCTGGAGGGAGCAAAGAGCCCTGACACTGCCCAGGCAGAGCTGGGAGGTTTGGGTTCAGAGCATCCTGGGGCTGTCAGGAACCAGCTGCTGTGCTGATCTGTCCCTTTCGCTCCCAGCCCTGGGCACATGGGAACAGGAATAGCTTCTTGCTGCTTGTCTTAGGTAGGAACAGAGATGGAAAACCCCTTCCTGAGAAGCCCGGGCTGACAGCATGCTGGGAGGCTCCGTTTGCATGGGTCACGCTGCCCCAGTGTCACACTCCTAGCCCTGCTGAAGACCGGAGGTTTTGGGGTTGCGTTTGAGGGTTAAAGGTTCAGGTCTGCTCCGCGTACTCAGGGAGTCTTTCATGTCGTGCAGGAAGAGCTGGCGCAGACCTGAAGGTCCATCCAATCCATCCAGAGTCCCACAGAGCATGATTCAGCTTGCCAAAGACATCTCCCTCCTTAGACTGCTCTGCTTTGGCACAGTCCCCTGATAAGCCTGCGTTGAACCCACAGGGCATTCATTCACCTTTGTGCGCTTCTTGTAGAGCCCCATCTCTACTGGCTCTGTGTTTAGCAGTTGGTACCTGCCACCCTTGCTATCCTGTTGGCTTTCTGTTATCTGGACAGTTTCTGTTTCTGGACAGTTCATCACCTCTCAGCTGCAACTACAGCATCCAGACGAGCAGTGACTTTCTGTGCGAGCCAGGTGCATCCTTTGCTAAGCATGTTTGGTGCCATCTCCTCCTGCAGTCAGATCAGTACCCACATTTTCCCCCCATGTAGGTGACAGCTCTTGAAATCCTTCGTGCAGATTCCTCCTGGCTGGGCTTGTATGCTGAGTACAGCATTGTGCTGGGGACACGGGGCAAACAAGCAGCTCCTAACCATGATTCTACAGCAGAAGCCCCACAGGACTCACCAGTGCCTGGATGCAGGCAGTTCCTGGGCATTTCTATAGCTCCTAAAGCTTTCTTGGTTATTCACATCTGACTGTGTCAGACAAGAGGAAAAGGCTGCTCCTCCCTGGCATTTTGGAGTAGTGAGGGCTGGGAGGGGAGCAGAGGACCCTACGAAGGAAAGCTGCCCATGCCATCACTATGGGGCATTCTCTGGCACAGGGATTTCCAGCAGCTCCTCTGGGATGTATGTGTGTTGGGCTGGATTCAATGACCTCAAAGCTCTTCCCAAAACAACGCAGTCACAATAACCCCCTTTAAAGAAGACCTCCGAGTTGTAGATCAGTGGGGATATGGGTCTCTGGTCCTTGGTGTGGTGGCCATTACCCTCAGGAGGGCTCGCTCATCATGGTATAGCACCTCATGCTCAGCTGCATCGCTGCCTGGTCCCCTGGAGGTGCTGCTTGCCAAGGAGAGATGAGTACAGGGAAGAGTGGACGCTGGGCATCCATCCGCCTGCTGAAGTCCACCCCATGGCAGGCCAGACAATAGGATGAATTACAGTTCCCACAGATGAGAAAGAGGAAGGGGAGCACTAGCCAGATAATCACAATGCAACTTTATTTTCTTTCTTTCTTTCTCTGAGCCTTTTAAAATTTATAAATATTTTGAAAACTTTCCAAAGGGAGGGAAAAAGCAGCAAGTTGTGCATCAGTGACTCAATGCAGTGTCACTCTGTTCATTAGGAAAGAAGGAAATCAAATCATTACTGGAATTAATAGAAAAGAATCTCTCGGTTGACTAGGAGAGGGGGATGCACTTTAAACGGGTCGGGATCTAACAACAGCATGGCTCGTTTCCAGCCATGCTGAGCTCTGTCTGAAGGTCTTAATTAAAGCAGCTCTAAAAAAGCCAATGAGAAAAGGAATTTACAACACAAAAGAAATAAATTAGATCTCAGATGCTTCCATACATATTTAATCGTTGGGATGCTGATGAAGAGGAATCTTCGGTATTAGCTGCCACAGTCTAGCTTTGCTTGTGGAGGCTCTGGGGCAGGCACCATGCTTGGATGCCAGCAGATTTGACTGTTGGAGAGGATCCTGCTGTGGTTCACGGTTCTCGAGGCATGGCTGCCAGCCAGAGAGGATTAAAACACAGCCTTTGGGTCTAGGAAACCTCGACTGGAGCAACGGCAGGATCGGCCTGTTCAACCTGGTCGGTGTTCGACCTCCTTGGAACGCTCTCCAAGCACGATGACTTGCTGAAGGTCAGCAAGATGCTCACGAGGTCCAAGAGCATCTAAAGCCGTTCAATCAGGGCACCTAAAAACCCTGGCTGAGCCCTGTGAAGCACAACGGATGATCTCAACCCCCTTTCATTTCTAAGCCAGTCTCACTAAGTCCTCTCTGAACTCAATTCATTTTGCCATCTTAGCTTTGATAACCACAAAGATTATTCTCCTTTACCCCATGGCAAATTCTGACTCTCCTGAACCTGCTTCTCATTTATTGATCTCCCGCAACCTCCTGGGTACCGTTTTCACTGTATCTTTTTAAGGCTTAGTTTAGATGTTATCTCTCTGCTCCTGTTTGTGTTTGCATAGCGCATCCTCATTAATTAGGATGTCTTGTTGGACAGAGTGTAGTCTTCGGGGAGTTCCTCTAGTGATTTGTTTACAGATGTCAGGTTAGCAATAAATTGGGAGGAATAATTGACCTTTCCTGTAAGACTTTGCTAATCCAGTTTCTTCTTAACTGTTTCCAATTTTTAGTGTGCTGCGGTGTTTTTCTTAATCAATTGTTCAGGCTGCGAGAACATTAAGGGAGATGCGATCAGGAACACGTCGCGGTGATGCAATTTTAATGATTCATTCCCTGTTTCTCATTAATTCATTGCATTTGATGTTTCTTCAAGTGCTGACTTTGGAAGTTTTCAGGACTTTTAATATATATATATATTTTAAGCACTTACAGTCACCTTCCCAGTGTGAGTTGTGTTGCTGTAGCGGGCTGTGGGCTGGACATGCTCAGTGGGCACGCAGCGAGCACAGAACAAGGATCTTTTCCCAACCTCCAGGACCTGTTGTGCCAAACCAGATTCCAGCTAATGTGCAAGGAAAACAGTCAGCAGAACATTTCTATTACAATATGTTACTTTTAAACAAGTTAATTTCCCCCATTAATCAAGAGACCGTAAAGAGAATTCCCAAGTGTCAGGCTAAGTATAATTGTGATACTCTCATTAGCAGTGCTCAGACTGAATATTTCATTTTATTTTATTGTATTTTATTGTGTTTTATTTTATTGTACTTTATTTTTGTATTTTAACTGAAGAATTCGAACTTTTGGAAGTTAAATGACTTGGAAGAGATCCAGCTTTTGTTTTAAAAGGAAATCGTTCCCTTGTTATATTGCACTTCAGAAATAAGAGAAATGTTTCAGATTTTGAAAACAAAGCCTGGGGAAACAGAACATTGCATTTCATGAAGAAATGAAAATATTGGGGCTTTTCCATGGCAATTCTTTTAAGAGAGTGATATCATCCTTATTAAACTAACCACACCAGCACCTAAGGCTGCTGCTAATATGTAACTGCAGGTCCTTACTACTGATCCTTTGCAATTTGCAAACCAATGATTAAGTGTTCTGCAAGGAATCCTTTCCCCAGCTAATCCCCTAATTAGAAATGCAGAGATTGACTTAAACTTATCAGATACAGTCAATTCCATGCAAAGCCATCTCTCTTACTAATGGCAATAACCCACTGCCAAGCGGTTTCAGCTGCAGCAGGGCCAGATGTGTCCTGAGATCAAGTAATGTGTCCCCCTAATCTGCCTTTACACAGGCTCTTTTGTCACATTAAAAACACTGTTAGACCCATCAGTTCATAAATCACACGTTCATTAGTACAAGCTGTTATCTTGTTTCACATGAAGCTGTCAATTTAAGGCAACATTGCAAATTACATGTTATCTCTGAGCTGTAATTGCCTTAGGGATGCTTTGCGTTATCATTTCACTGGGTGGGAGACATCAGCAGTGTCCTCTGCCAGGAGCACTGGGATGAGGAGGTGTGATGAATTTTCCAGTCCCACCACTTGAATCCCTGCCAGTGACTTTGGGCATCCTGGGTGCAGCTCATCCAGGAGCAGAAAGACACATGTGCATCTAAATAATACCATCCTTTTAACCCAAATATGTCCTCCATGAGATATATTTAATTGAAAACTAAGGCAGTGGAGTAAGGCACAGCATCTGCCATTCATCAGGTGGAAGGAGACTCTGGATGCTTAGCTTAGAATTAAAAAGTCATGTTTATCATTTAAAAGAAGAAACCCTCCACGCATTCAGGCAGGCTCTTTCCAAAGGCACTCTTGTCCCCTTGGGTTTTCAAGCAAGCTTTGGGAAGACGAGCTGGTGGCTGAGCCTTTGTAGCCAGGAGGTAAATCCAGTTTTCCTGCTCTCATTCAGGAGTATTGAGCTTATGGGACACAATTTCTTCAGTGCTGCTCCTCAGGGCACAGCAGCATTGCTCAGCCAGGGGCCAGCCAATGTCCTGTGTGTAAAGCCTCTCATGTTGGACTCATTTCGCCAAGCACCTCCTCCCTGGTGTGCCCTGGGCAGCAGTACAGGTCTGCATATGTGCTCACAAACTCCCAGCCATAGAAAGCCAGTCTCAAGGCGCTGAGCACCAGACTGCTCGTGTGTGTGGACAGAGGCTGCTCAATGGGCCACATCCTGCAGGCAGCAGCTCCTCCAGCAACCACTTTGGTTTAGGTACCTGGGGGGAGATGGATGCTAACCAGCAAATCATGATCTGCTGGGCATTTTAATGTATTTAATTTTCCTTCTCTAGTCTCCCTTTTCCCTTTTCCTTTTTTCATGGAATGGTTTGTGTTGGAAGGGACCTTAAAGCTCATCCAGTTCCAAGCCCCTGTGTCCAACCTGGCCTTGAACACTGCCAGGGATGGGG